>ML105701.1:220712-271135 GCA_003697995.1 Taxidea taxus jeffersonii | reverse complement strand
AAAAAAAAAAAAAAAAAATCAACAAACTACAAATTGAAGGGTACTTCCTCAATCCAATATGGGCATCAATGAAAAAGCCCTAGCTAACATCATACTTAAAGGTGAAAGACCAAAAGCCTGCCCTATACAAATATCAGAAGGAAGATGTCTGCTCTTGCCACTTCTACTTGACAATATACTGGGAGTTCTAGGTAGGGCAATTAGATACAGGGGGAAAACAGGCATCTAGATTGGAAAGAAACAAATAAAATTATCTTTATTCAAAGATAATATGACATGTAATAAATCCTAAAGAATTCACATAAAAAACTATTAGAGCTAATAAATAAGTTTAGCAAATTTGCAGAAAATACAAGATCAATCAATATATGAAATCAATAGCATTTAAAAATAGTATTTAGGATTAAACTTAACAAAAGAAGTATAAAACTTAACAAATATTGAAATAAATTTAAGAAGATCTAAAGAAGGATGCCTGGGTGGCTCAGGTGGTTAAGCCACTGCCCTCAGCTCAGGTCATGATCCTGGGATCCTGGGATCAAGTCCTGCACTGGGCTCCTTGCTCAGCAGGGAGCCTACTTCTCCCTCTGACTGTTGCTCCCTCTGCTTGTCCGTTCTCTCCCTCTTTCTCTGAGAAGTAAATGAATAAAATCTACAAAAAAATCCACAAAAACTGAAGAAATGGAAAAACACCCTGTATTCATGGATTGAAAGATCTAACATTGTTAAAATTCAATACTCCCAAAACTGACCTATAGATTCAACATAATCCTTATCAGAATCACAGCTGATTTCTCTGTAGAAATTGATCAACTGATTCTAAGAACTGGGAGAGATCAAGACTAGCCAAAACAATCCTAAAAAGGATAAAGCAGGAAGGCTCACACTTCCCAATAGCAAACCTTACTACAAAGCAACAATAAGCAAGATTGTGATTTTCTTTCTTTCTTTTTTAATTTTAGATTTACTTATTTGAGAGAGAGAGAATCCAAAGGAGACTCCCTGTCTTATAACAATAAAAGGACAGCCCAATTTAAAAATGGGCAAAAGAGGGACGCCTGGGTGGCTCAATTGGTTAAGCGGCTGCCTTCGGCTCAGGTCATGATCCCAGCGTCCTGGGATCGAGTCCCACATCGGGCTCCTTGCTCGGTGGGGAGCCTGCTTCTCCCTCTGCCTCTCTATCTGCCTGTGCTCGCTCGCTCTCTAACAAATAAATAAATAAAATCTTTTAAAAATAAATAAATAAAAAATAAAAAATAAAAATGGGCAAAAGATCTGAATAGATATTTCTCCAAAATAATAATAAATGGCCAGTAAGTGCAAGAAAAGATACTCAACATCATTAGTCAGGAAAATGCAAATAAAAATCATTATCAGGTACCGTTTCATACCCACTAGGATGGCTATAAAAAAATGTAAGTGAGGATGTAGAGAAATAAACTCTCAAACACTGCTGGTGGGAATGTAAATGGTGCAACCACTTTGGAACAGTCTGACACTTCCTCAAAGAGTTAAACATAGGAGTTACCATATGCCCAGCAATTCTATTCCTATGTAGATACCCAAGAGAACCAGAAATTATATTTACACAAAAACTTGTACAAGATGGTCACAGCAGCATTATTTATAGTAGCCAAAAAGTAGAAACAACCCACATTTCCATTAATTGGTGAATAATTAAACAGACTATAGTATATTCTGCAATGTAATATTCAGCAATAAAAAGGAAAGGAAGTACTTACACATGCTATTAACATGACTGACCCTTGAAAACATGCTTAGTAAAGAAGTCAGATATGAAAAGCCACATACTGAATGATTCAACTTATATGAAATGTCCAGAACAGGCAAACCTAGAGACAGAAAGTGGTTTTCAGGGAGAGAAGAAGGTGGGGTGAGGAATGACTGCTGAAGAGTATGGAGTTTCTTTGTGGAGTGATGATAATGTTCTGGAATTAGTACTGATGGTTGTACAACACTGTGAATATGCTAGGGTCTTTAAATTGTATATTATAAATTATATATTATAAATTATAAAATGGTAAATGGTAAATTTTATCTCAGCCAAAAAAAATCCATCTGAAAAAATGGTAGCGAATGATAAACACAAAAATATAGTGCTTACCCCTGAACGAGTAAGAAATGGAATGCAATCATAGAAATTACTGATAATGTTTTCTTAAACTGAGTAGAAGACACACAAGTGTCTATAGTTATTCTTTATTTATTAAAGATTTTATTTATTTATTTGACAGAAGGGGAGTGGGAGAGGGAGAAGCAGGCTTCCTGCTGAGCAGGGAGCCCACCCAAGCAGGGCTTGATCCTAGGACCCTGGGATCACAACCTGAGCTGAAGGCAGAGGCCCACTGACTGAGCCACCCAGGCACCCCTGTAGTTATTCTTTATATCTTACACATTTTAAAAAAAGATTTTATCTGAGAGCCAGAGAGAAAGAGAGCATGTGCAAGTGGGAGGGGCAATGGGGAGGAAGAAAAGGAGAGGGACAAGCTGACTCTTTGCTGAGCGTGGATTCCAATGCGGGGCTTGATCTCAGGACCCTAAGATCACGACCTGAGCCAAAATCAAGATATGGATGCTTAACTGACTGAGCCACCCAGGCATCCCTTATCTTACGCATATTTTTTTCTTACACATATTTTTAAAATATCTTATCGGTATTTAATAAAATACTTAGGGTTTCAAAAATGGGACTGCATTTCTTCCCTGTTAAAATTTAAACCTATTTAAATTTAGAGCCAAACAGCTCTACAACCATCTGCAAATAGAATGGAAGGTGACATAAATGAGGCAGTGAATGTAGAGACTACTTTTTAAGAAGTTTAGTTCTAAAGACATGTAAAAAGAGAAGATAGGGGGCACCTGGGTGGCTCAGTGGGTTAAAGCCTCTGCCTTTGGCTTGGGTCATGATCTCAGGGTTCTGGGATCCAGCCCTGGCTGGGCTCTCTGCTCAGCGGGGAGCCTGTTTCCCTTCCTCTCTCTCTCTCTCTCTCCCTGCCTCTCTGCCTACTTGTGATCTCTGTCAAATGAATAAATAAAATCTTCAAAAAAAAAAAAAAGAGAGAGAGAAGATAGTAGCCATAGAGAATGGGAGTCAACTGAGGGGGATTTTTTGTTTTTTTTCAGTTAGTGGTTCTCTTCCCTCAGGATCCTGGGATTGAGTCCCATATCAGGCTCTCTGCTCAGCAGGGAGCCTGCCCCCCCCCCCCTGCCAGCCTCTCCGCCTACTTGTGATCTGTCAAATAAATAAATAAAAATATTTTTAAAAAAGAAGTAGCTACGACACAAGGATCAGGAAGAAAAGAGTTGGGGTCAAAATGTTGAGGGAAGTAAAAATCTGTGGTGCTTGGGACTCCTGGGTGGCTCAGTTGGTTAAGCAGCTGCCTTCGGCTCAGGTCATGATCCCAGCGTCCTAGGATGGAGTCCCACATCGGGCTCCTTGCTCGGCAGGGAGCCTGCTTCTCCCTCTGCCTGTCACTCTGTCTGCCTGTGCTCTTTCTCTCTCTCTCTCTCTCTGACAAATAAATAAATAAAATCTTTAAAAAAAAAAAAAATCTGTGGTGCTTGACAGGTACAAATTAAGGAGGGGCTAAGTTACTAAAGCCAAGGTTCCAAGGTCATGGGAAGGTGAAGAACAAATACAGTGAAATAAATGAGTGACAAGTAGGAAGGGGAAATCTGATCAATAAAATGGGGATTAACTAATTCTTGCTTAAACCAATATGAAGAGTTCAAATGAGAAATAATTTCTTGGGCTAGGGGACAAAAAGAGCCTCAATATATAATGCATAATATTAAGAGGCTGTGAATTACTCAGCTATTTCATTTATTATTCACTTGATAGTGTAACTTTTATTTGAAAACAATAAAATGTATTCTTCAGAGTATTTTTTTCTTTAAGATTTCATTTATTTACTTGACAGAGAGAGACAGAGCACAAGCAGGTTGAGGGTCAGAGGGAGAGGGAGAAGCAGACTCCCCACTGAGCAGGGAGCCCAACAATGGGGACTGATCCCTAGACTCTGGGATCACGCACGACCTGAGCCAAAGGCAGATGCTTAACCGACTGAGCCACCCAGGTGCCACACTTTAGGATATTTCTATTTTTGACAGTATAACCAAATAAATCTGGCTCCTCCCCTTATTTCAAAGAATATGTTTGTTCAGTTCATCTTTATTGAGCAATTATGTGCCAGGCATTATGCTGGATATAGTATTAGTACCAGCAGACAAACAGACACAGTCTCTCTTCTCAATGCCATTTCTGTCCAAACAGCAGACTATAAACAAGTGAACAAACAAAAATTTATAATTATAAACGATAAAAAAGACAGTGTTGCAAAAGAATACGGCAGAGTGGAGGGTTTATTTATTTATAAAGATTTTATTTATTTATTTGACAGACAGAGATCACAGTAGGCAGAGAGGCAGGCAGAGAGAGAGAGAGTGAAGCAGGCTCCATGCCGAGCAGAGAGCCCGACTCAGGGCTCAATCCCAGGACTCCGGGATCATGACCTGAGCTGAAGGCAGAGGATTCAACCCACTGAGCCACCCAGGTGCCCGAGGATTTATTTAAACTAGGTGATGAGAGAAGGTTTCAAAGCTAAGTTCTAAAGGATAAAAAAGAACCATGTGAAAGATGATGAAACACAGTATTATAATCATTCAGGGCCTAAGGAAAGTGTTTAGACAGAAAAAGAAGGTCTAGGTCTGAACATGGAGAACTCCAACATCTGAAGTTTAGGCAGAAAAGAAGGGACCAACAAAGGAACCTATACAGAAGCAGCAAGGGAGATAGGAACAATCTAGGAAAGTATGAAATCTTTAAAAGCAAGAGAAAAGAAAACGTTTTAAAAAGAGAAAAGAATGGTCAATTGTACTCAATGATGCCAAGAAACAGAATGTGGAATAAATTTTAAAAGAACTACTGGATTTAGCAAATAGAGGTATTTTGTAACCTTAAATAAAGTGGTTCAGTGAAAAGTGCTAAAGCCAGCCTAATGGGTTGAACAGTGCATAAAGTAAAGGGCAGGGAGAAGAGAACAGGAAAAGAAAAAAGGAAGAGAAGGAAGATGATTTCACTATATTATAACTCTGAACAAAATGAAATAAATAGGGGCACCTATCGTGGACTCCTGGGATCAAGTCCAGAGTCAGGCTCCTCAGCAGGGAGTTGGGCTTGTCCCTCACCCTCTACCTCTCTCCCTCGCTTGTGTTCTCTCTCAAATAAATAAAATCTTTAAAACACACACACTTTAATATATAGTTGAGCTCAACAAGACAGGGCAATCCCTAGATGCTTGAAGGTGAGCCTTCAGGACCTTAATGACAGAAAGCTAGTAAGCGCTCCCTGTGAAAAGTACAGAGAGAGGAAGAGTTGTCTCCATGGAGGGCCTGGCTGGCTCAGTTGGTAGAGCTTGCAACTTCTGATCCCAGGGTTCTGAGCTCGAGCTCCATGTTGGGTATAGTTTACTCAAAAAAAAAAAGGGGGGGTTTGTCTCTATCCTTGAAACAAAAACTAGAAAAACTGCACTACCTCATTACCTTCTGTCCATGAAGACACCAAGAAACTCACCATGTATCAGTGTGTAAAAGGAAGGAGTCATGTATAAAAGGTTGGAACTTCAGACCCATCACTGGTGGACTTAAAGGATTTACACTTTCTACTCACAGCAGGAACCCTTAGTTTATGTATTAACATTTTAAAAAACCAGTCCATTAGCAGTTAAAGACCCTATATCTTAGCAAGGGCACATATGAAACTATCTCATAAGCACTCCCTCCAAAATCCAGGATACAAGAAATTTCCACAGAATGATGAGATGACAATCAAAACTCCAAGCCACCCAAGGAGACAAACGACTGTGAAAAAGTCAGGAGATGCAACAAACTATAAGAACACATATCATGTACTACAGTTAATAGAAGATTTGAATGAAATTATAAAATAAAAACATTAAAGTGTTTAAAAAGAAAAAAATGCACAAACAGCAACCCAAATACAAAACCTAGACATTACTAAAAAACCAAAAACAAATTAGAAATAGAATAAAAGAGGTATTTCAAGAATTTAGGAAGTCATTTTCAGTGAGAATGTTTTAAAAACATTTTAAAAAAGTCAGACATCTGGGGCACCTCAGTGGCTCAGTCAGTAACCGGGTCTTAAGCGTTCAACTCTTGGGTTTCAGCTCAGGTCATGATCTTACAGGTTTGGGATGGAGCCTCATGTCCTCTGCACTCAGTGGAGAGTCTGCTTCAAGATTCTCGCCCTCTGCCCCCGCCCCAAATAAATATATCTTTTTAAGATTTTATTTATTTATTTGGAGAGAGAGAGAGAGAGAGAGAGAGAGGAGAGAGCACAAGCAGGAGGAGAAGTTGACAGAAGAAGCAGGCTCCCTGCTGAGCAACCCTGGGTACATGACCTGAGCCGAAGGCAGACACCTAAAAGACTGAGCCACCCAGGAGTCTCTCAAATAAATAAATTGTTAAAAAAAAGTGAGACATATAATAAAACATATTTACAAATGTTAATTATGGAGCATAAGTGGCTGGTATATGGGTATTAACTACATAGTTCTTTCCATTTTTCTGTATGCTCAGTTTTCATAATAAAACATCAAAGAAAGTATCGCTGAAATGAAAAATAAGTACTTATCTAAGTTAGATACAGCTAGAAGAGGGAATCTTCTATAAGCTCTATGTTTTTTCCTTTTACATAGATTATTTATGGTATGATTATTGTTATTGTATGGCATGGTATATATGGTCAAATATATAAGGGTCTGCCTTCTAATTCCTAGGTGTTTCATAAAGCTTTTTGCTATTACAAATGCTGAAATTTTTGTAATGTCCATTTTCTCTTTGTTGATATATAGATATCTAATTTCAATTTATGATTCTGAAACTAGCATCCAGCTAAACTTACTAATTTATGTAATTTACCTGTAAATTCTTTCAGATATCTGTGTACATAATCATACCTGCAAACAAAAACAGTTTTGTCTGCTTCCTTTCATATCTTATATATTTATTTGTTTGTTTCTGCCTGTCTATCTTACTATGTTGCTTAGGACCTCCAGCACACTACTCAACAGAAACAATAAGAGCAGTCATCCTTGCTATCTCCACATCACAAAAGGAGAGTCTTTAACTTTTTATTTTTTGAAGATTTTATTTATTTATTTGACAGGCAGACATCACAAGCAGGCAAAGAGGCAGGCAGAGAGAGAGGAAGGGAAGCAGGCTTCCTGCTGAGCAGAAAGCCCGACGTGGGGCTTGATCCCAGGACCCTGGGATCATGACCTGAGCCGAAGGCAGAGGCTTTAACCCACTGAGCCACCCAGGCGCCCCAAGAGTCTTCAACTTTTAAATATGTATCTCATATATGGTTTTTGTAGGCTTTCTATCAGAAGATTCTTTACCAATACGGACAAGACTTTTCATCATGCACGAATGCAGAACTTTATATAATGCTTTTTTGGCATTTATTGAGACAGTCATAGATTTTTTCCTTTATTTATTTATTTTTTAAAAAAGATTTTTATTTATTTATTTGAAAGACAGAGTGAGAGAGAGCATGAGAGGAGAGAAGGTCAAAGGGAGAAGCAGACTCCCCATGGAGCTGGGAGCCCGATGCGTGACTCGATCCCAGAACTGTGGGTTCATGACCTGAGCTGAAGGCAGTCGCCCAACCAACTGAGCCACCCAGGTGCCCCTAGATTTTTTCCTTTAATCTCTTAATGTGGTTGACTATATGCATTTGTAACATTAAATCAATCTTACATTCTTTGCATAACTTGGTCATGATATATCCTGAACTGGTTCTGGGATTTGCTAGTGGTTTAAGATTTGTATCTGTGTTTTAAATCAGAGTGTCATTAAGTAACCTTGTCAGGATTTAGAATCAAAGTAATACTAATCTCTCATGAAATGCGCTGGGAGTTGAGAAATTGTTGGTTAAGACTGAAGTTATTTCTTTTATGAATTTTGACAGAACTCACTAGTGAAGTTATTTGAGGTTTATGGGACTTTTTACTATGGATTTAATTTATATAATAGGTACAGAATTCCTGAAGTTTTCTTTTTTCTCTTTATTTATTTAAAAGATTTTATTTATTTATTTGTTAGAAAGAGTGAGCACAGGCAGACAGAGTGGCAGGCAGAGAGAGAGGAGGAAGGAAGCAGGCTCCCTGCCGAGCAAGGAGCCTGATGTGGGACTCGATCCCAGGACGCTGGGATCATGACCTGAGCCGAAGGCAGCCGCTTAACCAACTGAGCCACCCAGGCGTCCCATGAACTAGCTAAAGTATACTTTAAAAAAAGAGAGAGAAGGGATGCCTGGGTGGCTCAGTTGGTTAAGCGGCTGCCTTCGGTTCAGGTCATGATCCCAGCGTCCTAGGATCGAGTCCCACATCGGGCTCCTTGCTCAGCAGGGAGCCTGCTTCTCCCTCTGCCTCTGCCTGCCACTCTGTCTGCCTGTGCTTGCTCCTGTGCTCTCTCTCTATCTGACAAATAAATAAATTAAAAAAAAAAAAGTATACTTTAGCTAGTTCTACTGCTTAGGAATTTGTCCATTTAAACTTAATTTTTGCATTCGGTGGCATGAAGTTAATCGTAAGATTTTTATCTTTTAGTGCTGCCTACTGCATCTACAATGCTATATTCTCACTACTGACACTAGTTTTCTAAGTTCTTTTCTTCCTTAATATCACCAGAAGTACCTAACTTTTGGCTTAGTTTTTTGTTTCATTTCTGTTAACCTTAATTATCTTTTATTACTTCTTTTCTTTTACAGTCTTTGGATTTACTTTGCTCTTCTTTTCCTAACTTCCTGAGAGAAATGTTTACTTCATTTTCTGCTTTCTCTAAATAGCATTTAAGGATATGTATTTACTATCACATATGATATTGCTTTAGGTTATCCTACAAGTTTTGATACGTAGTATTTGTATCTTTCAGTCCAAAATATTTTCCAATTGGCATTGTGATTTCTTCACTGACTGGAAACTAAAATAATTTTCTCATAACTTACAAGGGATTTTTCTATTTTTTATTTAAAAAACTGACTGCTGGGGCGCCTGGGTGGCTCAGTTGTTAAGCGTCTCCCTTCAGCTCAAGTCATGATCCCAGGGTCTTGGGATTGAGCCCTGCATCTGGCTCCCTGCTCAGCCAAAAGCCTATTTCTCCCTCTCCCGTTTCCCCTGCTTGTGTTCCCTCTCTCACGGTCTGTCAAATAAATAAATAAAATCTTTAATTTAAAAAAAAACCTGCTTTGTGGCTTAATTTCAGTTCTTCGAGATTTGTTGATACTTTATGACATGGGTTATTATGGTAGAAAATTTTGTTTAAATTAATGTTCCATATATTTTCAAAATTTCTGATTTTCGGGCACCTGGGTGGCTCAGTTGGTTAAGTAAGCAATTGCCTTCTGCTCAGGTCATGATTCTGGCATCCCAGAATTGAGTCCCACATTGGGCTCCCAGCTCAGGGGGGTGTCTGCTTCTCCCTCTAACCCTCTCCCCTCTCATGCTCTCTCTCAAATAAATAAATAAAATCTTTAAAAAAAAAAGTTTTCTGATTTTCAAAGTGATTCAAAGTGATTTCAAAGTGATTGGATTCACAATTCCATATAACCAGCAGGTAAAATCTGTTAATGTGTTATTCAAATCTTCCAAATGTCTTTGCTGAATGTTTCTTCCACTTTTTAAATCAATTATTGAAAGAGATATACTGGGGCACCTGGGTGGCTCAGTGGGTTAAAGCCTCTGCTTTCGGCTCGGGTCATGATCTCGAAGTCCTGGGATCGAGCCCCATATCAGGCTCTCTGCTCAGCAGGGAGCCTGCTTCTCTCCCTCTCTCTGCCTGCTTCTCTGCCTACTTGTGATCTCTGTCAAATAAATAAACAAAATCTTAAAAAAAAAAAAAGAAAAAAGATATATTAAAATCTCCCACTATTGTGGTAGATGTAACATTTCTCCTTATAGTTCTGTCAGTTTTTATATTAGTTATTTTTTTTACAGTAGAACAGATTTTTAAAAATAAATCCCTTTTCCCTCTTTCCACTTTAAGGTTCGTGATGAAAATCAGTTTCTATATGACAGTCTTAACTAAGCCTATTTGTTACCTTCAAATTTACCTATTTTATAGTAGAGACTGGGCACAGTACATCTTGAAAGGCATGCTCCCTGGTCAGTCTACTTGAAAGCTAACTTATAACATGGTCTAAAACTGCAGTTTTCTGTAGTTTAAACTAATCCCTTAAAAAGGAAAATACTGATATTCTCTCTCTTTTTAAAAATTTTTTATTTTATTTTTTTTAAAGATTTTATTTATTTATTTGACAGAGAGAGAGATCACAAGGAGGCGGGGGGGGGGGGGCGGGGAAGCAGGCTCCCCACTGAGCAGAGAGCCTAATGTGGGGCTCTATCCCAGGACCCTGAGATCATGATCTGAGTCGAAGGCAGCAGCTTAATCCACTGAGCCACCCAGGCGGCCCTCTCTCTCTTTTTTTTTAAAGAGAGAGTGAGCAAGGGGGAAAGGAAGAAGAAGAGAATCTTGAGCAAGCTCCATGCCCAATGCAGAGCCTGACACGGGGCTCAATCTTATGATCTGAGCCAAAATCAAGAGTTGGTTGCTTAACTGACTGAGCCACCGAGGGGCCCCTCAGTTTGTTACTCTTAAAATACACCATCCACTGAAAACAAAAGTCTTGTCAATAGGTTCAAGTTCCCAACAGACTTATGAAGTATTAGCTCTCTAGTTTTTACAACAGCAATATAGGAAACTAACAGAAACCTGAGGCCTACTAGTTATCATCACTGAAGGTCAAACAAATCCTGTCCTAATAGAGATCCTTTTCGGGGCACCTGGGTGGCTCAGTGGGTTAAGACTCTGCCTTCGGCTCAGGTCGAGGTCTCAGGGTCCTGGGATCGAGCCCCACATTGGGCTCTCTGCTCAGCAGGGAGCCTGCTTTCCCCTCTCTCTCTGCCTGCCTCTCTGCCTACTTGTGATCTGTCAAATAAATAAAAAAAATCTTAAAAAAAAAAAAAAAAAAAAAAGAGATCGTTTTCACCAAAATGAGTATCACTTGCAGTGTGAGCACCCAACACCAAAGAATGGCTTCATTCAAGTACCTTGTACTTCTGTCTCAATTCTTCTGTGTCTTCTTTTTCTACTTCTAGGACACGGCGCCGTTCGGTAGCATCCTCAGCATAATCGAGCTTAACAAAAATAGATATAATTAGTCGTAATTCCTAACGTACCCCAACTAGCTATTAAAAAAAATTATTTGCACAACTACAATATTACATGAAAGTAAAAACTTCATATGATACTCAGCTACCTCTTACTTTATTGTCACCCCACAGAGAAAAATGTGCAAAATAGCTAATTAATCCTATCATGCTGGTGGTTCCCAACAGGCACATTTTTTTAACGATAACAGACTTTACTTCAATGTTCAGTGCCAAAGAATTAGGAGTAAATGGAGAAAATATTTAGGCAATGAAAAGAAGGTATCACAGACGACAGCTGTACACAGGGGCAAAGCTTCTACCACGGCAAATATTTTCAGAGTTGAACAACAATGCCTAATGAAATAAGCACCAGGATCTGGGTTTTAAGTCTGATCTTGCCTTGTGGCATAACCCTGGGCAAAAATTCAACTTTCTTAGGGGCACTGTCTGTCATCTACCTGCCTCAAAGCCAGTACTAAATGAGAATGTAAAATGTATTTTTTAATTTCCTAAGAAAAATATTAAAACTACATTCTATCTGATAAGTGTATTTTTGTACTGGCATCTGAATTTGGAATTATTATCAATTTTAAATATACCATTTTAAAAAAATTAGCTAACAAGATCAATTTACCTCCATTTCCATGCGACCCATGCCCATGACATCATACTTGACAACAATCGGAATAGGATCTGTTCTCCCTGTAACAGGAACACATAATCAAGGTAAGAGGCAAAGCTAAGCCAACATTTCACTTTATACATTGGGTTTGGGTGGTTAGAGATCTTGCCTTGGAGTGCAGAGACCAGAAAGCTACAGTGAACCAAACACAAGCCATTCTCACAGCTTACAACCAAACCTACCTCTCCCAGTTTAAGCCCAACTAACCACCTTAGCTAACATTCCAGTTGGGGAAAATTCCAGATTACTATGACAAAATTAAACAAGTAATGCAAAGCACTTTTAAGCAATGGCACCAGGAGATTTAAAATCAAAAACTTTAGAAACATTGCTTTTTAAAATGATCCCCAAATAACTTTCCATCAAGAATCAATCTTACTGTCCACCGACACCTTCCCATACACACTTTTAAAACTAGTAATAAATATCTCAACTGATATGGTTAAATTTTAAAAAATGCACGGTTTCAAACATGATACAGGAAAACTCTGTAACTGCAGTTCAGCATGTTTAATATTTTTTTGTTTTCAACAATTAACTGGGGCTGTGACAAAATTTAAGTAAAAAGCAACCGTTAGTTCCCCTTAGGGACAAAAAATCGCTTTACTTTTAAAACTGGTGCTCTGAGGTCTCATTTTCCAGAGTGGATTTAACACTGGCTATGGCAATCGGTAAGCTGTGAAAAGGACTAGTTGCGAAGAAAATTGACTTTAAACTAATCAATCTATGCTGGAGATTTTTTTAAATGTATATTTAATCCACTCATAACCAGCCAAACAAAGCAAAATGGGGCAGACAAGCACTTTACTACCACAGCTGTTTTACATCACAACTTGCGCTGTTTATTGTGATGTAAGCCCACTGAAAAGAGGACTGACTTACCTTATCCGTTGTATACCTTTAGTGAAAAAACACAATGTTTACTTCCCTCATCATTTCACTCAGGCTGGTGTAAACAATTGTTTTTTTTAGGGTTTTTTTGTGTTTTTGTTGTTGTTGTTATACACACATATGTATTATACCTTTGGGCTAAAAAGTTGAGTTTTGTCAGGCTAAATCTGAGGTATTACCAAAAACAATTAAAAATAAATAAATGCCATATTCATGACTAGGCTTGGTCCTGGAGAAAAAAGAAAAAACTGTTTTCAAAGTGACTGGCAACCACTTATATCCAGTTGCTCCATATGTGTTTGATTTTTGTCTTTAAAACATAATGAAAAACAAATTCGGAAGTTTACTTATCACCAATATCCCATTACAGTTTTCAAACAATAAATAAGGAGATAATTAGGAGTAATTATCACAGTGAAAGTTTAAGTTAATAAAGATCTTTTCATGCCAGGAAAAAAAAAAGGAAAAAAGTTCTAAAATACAGCCTTCTTTTAGAAACTATCAAAGACTGCCAGTTAAACAAAATGAAAATGCGTACTACCTTATGCCCAATGGTATAATAAATAAGCAGTGACTGCAATCTTTAGCAAAAGGACCAAATTAAAGACAGGTTATAAAAATGACTTCCTAGGTGCAATATCACTTTCATAACGTCTCAATCAGGGATTTACTGGTAAAATACACAAATGTTCCAATGAAAGAATTGAAAAGAAATGTCAAAGGAATTTACTTTTTTTGGTTTTGGTTTCTTTTTTGTCTGTCAGAATTTGTTTTGCAAGAATCAAAGTTTTGGTACAAATTCATTACCTCTGTAAACCCCTGTTTATAAACTCTGCATTAGTACTTTTGCCTTCTAAGGCAGTCAAAGTTTGTTTTAATTTATTTATAAATTGCAGTAGCAAGTGCTAGTGCCCATTACATTGTGGGAAAATCAAGTTTTTGACAGTATTAGAATTTAATGTTTTAACTGATTTTTTTGGCAGTTCTAACACAAACAGATACATCCCTTCTTAACAGTACCCTTTAATGAACAAGGATCAGACAAGTTGCATAAGGAAAGGAAAGGAAAATGAAAAAGACCAAGCAGAAGGATGAAGGCTACAACAGAGAAAGTAAGCCTAACATATTGGTGCACTGATGACAAAAGGAGTAATTCAGTCTGAAAATAAAAAATTACCACTGCTAAGTTTACCATCACCACAACAAGTCCAGGATCATAATGCTGTAAAAAAGAAACACCATTTGTTAGGCAGAAACCATTAGGGTAGGAAACAGGCCTTCTAGCAGGCAGATGGGAAGGGGTAAAGTAACAACTGGTTTGTCCCTCCCCCAATTTCAGCTGAAGAAGAGGAAGGACACTTAGTGCTAGAGCAGTTGTTTTCACATTGGTTGGCCCAAGATGTGGGATTTTTGCACTGCTACTTGAGAACATGTACAACCTCCTCTTTAACAAGTCATGGTGCCGGGGGTTAAAGCGAGAGAACTAGCTCTAGCTTCCAATTTCTAATTTAACTATTCATTCTGGTAAATCAGTATTCAGGACCCCAATTGGGACTTCTTCTTAAAGAAATAACATCAAAGACAGTCAGATCAACTGGACAGTGATCATTTCCTTCACTAAAAGAACTCTAAGAGGATTTGTGGATTGGGAAGGGAGTCATCAAGACATTTTTAAAAAAATATATAAGTAAAAGGTCTGGAAAATAACCTTTAACACTAAGTGCTTAGAAAACTTATGTATATTTGAGTTTTGTTGTGAACTCAAACTGTTATGAATGAATAAAACCCCTGAAGTCGCTTTCCTTTGTTTCCTTTTAATGAAGTCTTCCCAGGCTTGCCAACATCTTTCTTTCTGCATACAACAAAGCCAAGCTTTGAAGGAGACCAGGAACTCCAGAGAAAGTGGCATCAAAATGGCTGTCCCACTTATAATTAGTCCACTCAGAGAGGTAACTCATCACAGAAAATAAAGAGTCTGGCTTTAAAAATAATCTGAAGGTATTATAATAACATTTTGGTGACAGAGGGGGAACTACACTTATTGTGGTAAGCACCGAGTACTGTACAGAACTGCTGAATCATGTTGTTCACCTAAAACTAATATAACACTGTATGCTAATCATACTTCAATTTAAAAAAATATAGGGGTGCCTGGCTGGCTTAGTTGGTGGAGCACACAACTCCTGACCTCGGGGTTGTGAATTCAAGCCCAACTTTGGGCACAGAGGTTATTACTTATAAAATATATACATGATAACAACAACAAAAAAACCCAAACAAAAAACAATCTGAAGGTGACACTATTGTCTGAGCCAAGCAGTAATTTCTTTCTACTATTAAAGAGGTTCCAGATAAAGAAAAAATGCTAGTGGGAAAAGACAGAGAACAATATATAATACAGAAAGAGACTGCAGCTTAAAAACAAAAACAAAAACAAAAAAACCTCTCAACTTACTCATTTGTGAGTAATGATAAACCCTATCATAAAGAACACCACTGTGGAAAACCTGAATAACAATCTACAGTGGTGACTTTTCAAAAAGTAGATAGGAACCAAATGTTTGCTAATATAATATTCTCTAGAAAACTCAACTTTTTTTGGTGAAAAATAAATTGAACTGGGGTGCCCGACTGGCTTAGTCAGTAGAGCATGTGACTCCTGATCTCGAGGTTGTAAGTTTGAGCCCCATGTTGGGTACAGAGGTTATTTAAAAATAAAATCTTTTAAAAAATAAAAATTAAAAAAAAAAATAAAGGGGTGCCTATAACAATTTAAAAATTATGAGTAAAGGGGTACCTGGGTGGCTCAGCACACTAAGCGCCAGCCCCTTGATCCCAATTCAGGTCCTGACCTCAGGGTCCTGAGTTCAAGTTGGCCTCCACACTGGGTGTGCAGCCTACTTAAAATAATTAAAAATTAGGGGTGCCTGGGTGGTTCAGTTAGTTAAGCATCTGGGTCATGATCCTAGGGTCCTGGGATCGAGCCCCATGTCCAGCTCTCTGCTCAGTGGGAAGCCTGCTTCTCTCTTTCCTTCTGTCTGCTGCTTTGCCTGCTTGTGCTGTCTCTGTCAAATAAATAAATAAAATCTTTTTTAGAAAATTAAAAATTATAAAGTTTTTAAAGGGACACCTGGGTGGCTTACTAGGTTGGGTGTCTACCTTCAGCTCAGGTCATGAGCCCATCAGGTTCCCTGCCCAGTGGGGAGTCTGCTTCTCTGCCCCTCTCCCGGCTTGTACTCTCTTGCTCTCTCCCAAATATTTTTTAAAATTTAATTAAATTAAAATTTAAAAATTAAAAAATAAAAATACATAAAAGCCAATTAAAAATAAAATAATAAAAAAATAAATTGAAATAATTCCAGGTTCCCTATTTGTTTCCTTTAAAGGAGGAAAATATTTCTTAAAATCCATTAAATTGGGACGCCTGGGTGGCTCAGTTGGTTAAGCGGCTGCCTTAGGCTCAGGTCATGATCCCAGCGTCCTGGGATCGAGTCCCACATCAGGCTCCATGCTCGGCAGGGAGCCTGCTTCCTCCTCTCTCTCTGCCTGCCACTCTGTCTGCCTGTGCTAACTCTTTCTGACAAATAAATAAATAAATAAATCTTTTAAAAAAAAATCCATTAAATTAAGAACATTTTGTTGTTTATTTCACTCCAAAAGACACAACTTCCAAGAGAACACTACACACTTTCCTTAGAAGAAATTGTCTTCCTCAGCCGAAGATCAATATATACTATGACTGTGATCTAGACAACTGGAGGAGTGGAGGAAAAAAAAAAGAAAACATACCAGATCTAGAATATGCCAATACTGATGTATTCATGTGATGGGAAAAAAAAAAAAACTAGTATTCTTATTTTCTAAATCAAAACCTTAAATATATATACAAATATTGAATCATTATGTACTATACCTGAAACTAATACTCTGTATGACAATTATACCTCAGCAAAAAATTACAGTAATTTAAATATATATTTTATTTGAGAGAGAATGAATGAGCATGAGCGGGAAAGGGGGCGGGTGTGGGGGCAGGCAGAAGAGGGATAAGGAAGCTGGGCTCCACTGGAGGACCCCTGGATCATATCCTGAGCTAAGGCAGATGTTGAACCAACTGAGCCACCCAGGTGACCCCCCAAAAATATTTTTCTAAAGAGAAGGAAAAAACTTTACATGTTTCATTAACTAACCCAAATTGTACTTGGTATATATATATTTTTTTAATGATTTTATTTATTTATTTGTTAGAGAGAGAGAGATCGAGCACAGGTAGACAGAGAGGCAGGCAGAGGCAGAGGGAGAAGCAGGCTCCCCGCCGAGCAAGGAACCCGATGTGGGACTCGATCCCAGGATGCTGGGATCACGACCCGAGCCGAAGGCAGCCGCTCAACCAACTGAGCCACCCAGGCGTCCCTGTACTTGGTATATTTTAAAAGGTAGTTCTACTTCTACTATATGACAAAAGTACTAACATGTGCATAAATAAATATGCATCTCTTGCTACTATGTGGAAGCTACTATGACTTATCATAACTGAAGTGAAAATAAGGCCAAATATAAAAATTCACTGACTACAGCCACCTTGTTTCTGAGAAAATCCCTCATGAATCAGTTTTGATTTGAAAATAGAGATGGACTAATCTAAGAAACTGGCCCAAAGAATTGGACTGAAGAGAAATACTTTTTTGAGAAACACTATTTTTAGAGACAAACTCCAGGAACAGAACAACTGGGAAGGAAATATTTTTAAAAACCATAATTTGGTAATCAGTGACACTTCAAAATCATATGATTTCCCCATAGAAGCAGATTAGAAATGAAGCTTCCAAAGTAATTAAAACACTGGTTGGACAGTCAATAGATATAAGAACACCTCAATTTCTTTCTGCTGTCTTTCCCCTTACTAAGATTGAGTCAACAAATATTCATTACAAATATTCACTATAAATATTTACTGAACTGCTATTACACTGTTGGAAGGCACTGGGCATATGGCAGTGATCAACACAAAGTTCTAAACCCCCACTAATTACCAATAATTAGACAAAATAATCTTACCAACTTAAACTTCCGGCATGGGGGTGGGGCAGAACATTTATAGAGCCAATGCATATACCTGAGAATACTTAAAAATATCTGATGTTCTCTTAAGGTGTCTAAAATAGTTTTAAGGGGCGCCTGGGTGGCTCAGTGGGTTAATGCCTCTGCCTTCGGCTCGGGTCGTGATCTCAGGGTCCTGGGATGGAGCCCCATGTCGGACTCTCTGCTCTGCGGGGAGCCTGCTTCCTCCTCTCTCTGCCTGCCTCTTTGCCTACTTGTGATCTCTGTCTGTCAAATAAATAAATAAAATCTTTAAAAAAAAAATAAAATAAAATAGTTTTAAAAGACTAATCATAATAAAGCAGAAATATATATAAAAGCCATCAAAGTCACAATATCCACTTCTAAAAGGCCACTAAACTAATTAAGTCCAAGAGCCTGTCCTGGCATCTTTAAATCTGTTTCTTTCTTTTAGCAATTCAAATCCATATATGAAATACTCTCTGATTTGCAAAACTACTCAAAATAGGACTCTCAGTAACCTACATTAATGCATTTAAATATAATTTCATTTATTAAAACAGTGATTACACACAACTCGCAGAAACAGAGTAAAAAATGGTACATCTATTTCCAAGCCAAAGTGTCACTTTTGCAAATTTCTCCTGAAAATAAGTCTTCAGTACCATAAGAACAATGATTACCTTCAGCATCATTTAAGTATTTTTTTCTTAGTAACTATAATATGATAAATGCTACCTCCCTAAAACACTAACTGCAAACATCAAAACATTAACTATTCCCAATAGAGTTTCTAAGTTTTGTTTTTTTTTTTAAGATTTTATTCCCTTATTTGAGAGCGAGCGAGAGAGAGAGAAAGCAGGAGCAGGGGGAATGGGAGAAGCAGGCTTCCTTTTGAGTAGGGAGCCAGACATGTGGATCGATCCCAGGACCCCACGCTCATGATCTGAGCCGAAGCCCTATGGTTAACTGACTGAGCCACTCAGGCACCAACCCCCCCCACCACGCCCCGAGTTCCTAAGGTTTCAAAAAAAAAAAAAAAAAAAAAAAGACCTCCTACTCAATAGAATTCAAATTCTCCAGTACAGAACTAACTACATTCTTGCCGTAGCCAGTTTAGTGATCTATACAACCACCTAACTAATTTGATTTTCAAATACAGATGTTTTCTAAGGGCACAGACATGTGACTGTGACCTAAAGAATTCCCATTCTCCATCTTACCAGGGTATCAGATCTGGCTTCCTAAGATAAAAAATAGTTCAATTTTAATCACATAGCCTAATATTACTGAACAAGGACAGAGAAGAGGCAAAAAGGCATTACCAATGTGTTATGGAATCAGAATGTTAAATCTGAAAAGGATTCAGGGGATTCAAGGGATGACATGAGATACTCAAGCCCTTAGAAGGGAAAAATAAAGGGAGTGCATGAGGTGCTTTCAATTAAAAAATTTTAAAAAAAATCACCTAAAGAAATATCATACTTTTACTCCAAATAAGACTGCTTAAGCTAAAATTATACCAACTCACTGAAGGCTGTCTCATACTAACCATAATGTGAAGATCAATTTATTTTTTAAACGGGAAAACCAATAAATACAATTTCAGGGGGGCATCTGGGTTTAGCATCAGACTCCTGATTTTAGCTCTGGCTGTGATCTCAGGGTGGTGAGATCAAGCCCCACATCAGGCTCCATGTTAGGCAGGAGCCTGCTTGGGGTTCTCTGTCTCTCCATCTGTCCCTTCCCCTCCCCTGCCATGCAGGCACACATATTCTCTCTCTCTGAAAACAAAATAAAACCAAACCATGCATACACACGATTTCAGGTTAAAATAACAAAACAAAACAAAACAAAAAACATGAGACTCAGGGAGTTAAGGGAAAAAGAATATTATTAGGTCCTTAGTTTAAAAAAATGCTGGGGGGACGCCTGGGTGGCTCAGTTGGTTAAGCAGCTGCCTTCGGCTCGGGTCATGATCCCAGCGTCCTGGGATCGAGTCCCACATCGGGCTCCTTGCTCGGCAGGGAGCCTGCTTCTCCCTCTGCCTCTGCCTGCCACTCTGTCTGCCTGTGCTCGCTCTCTCTCTCTAATAAATAAATAAAATCTTTTAAAAAAAAAAATGCTGGGTATCACTTCTGTGCACTGAGTTTTACTTATGCTTGTATCCCGAGTAACTGACACAATATCTGGGATAGAGTCGTGTTCAATTAAAAAGTATTAGTTGACTCAAAAGAAGGAACATGTTCATGGCAGGTCTAGAACTTGTTCAGGTCTATATATTTAGTCGTCATAGTGCCTTCTGCTTCATGCCATGAAACTGATAATTTAACTGTCTTGTATATCAAGTAATTATTTCATCAAATGGAACACAGGGCTATATTATCCAGGCCTTCATATCTCAAAAAATATGTACACTATCATAAAGAAATATTTGAATTTTGCATTACTTGTTCAATTGGTTTTATCTACTGTCATTCACTAGCAATCAAGAAGCAGGGATTATATGTTTTTTTTTTTTCGAAGCAGCACTGAGGTTTTTATTTTTATTTTTTTAAAGGTTTTTTTTATTTATTTATACGACAGACGGAGATCACAAGTAGGCAGAGAGGCAGGTAGAGAGAGAGGAAGGGAAGCAGGCTCCCTGCCGAGCAGAGAGCCCGATGCAGGACTCGATCCCAGTATCCTGGGATCATGACCTGAGCCGAAAGCAGAGGCTTTAACCCACTGAGCCACTCAGGCGCCCCCAGGCATTATATGTTTAAGGAGTTAGACTTAAGGCTCACTTCAAAATTTTTTAACCTTGCTTATTTGTTTATTCATTCCTTCATTCATGTAATCTCTACACCCAACATGGGGCTCAAATCCACAACGCTGGGATCAATATTCTGACTGCATCAGGCAGGCACCCTGGCTCACTTCAATTCTTAGCCAAGTGGAAAATATCTGAGTAGACAGTACCTGGAGGAGTTATGTAGATAGTAGCTAGTCCTATGGCATACAACAATCCAACACCTTCTTAGAGCTGTATTCTCTTACTATTGGTTGAGTTTTCCATAACTACATTGAGACTTTTTTACTATTTCAGGATACTTCAAAAACCCAAAAAAGACTTTCCAGCTTCATTTAAACTGTTCCTCCTTTACTTTCAACATTAACCCTCTCCCCAGTTCATCTTTAAATATTTGTTTTCCTGTATTTTTCTAGGAAGTCCCTAAAAAAGCTGGTCTACAAAATCTCAGTTCTCCAATTAAGAAATAATTTCTAAACCACGGTGTCAACCTTTGACAGCCAGAGCCTGCGTCCCAGAAGGCTCCCCTGCAAAACGGATATTATCCTCACTTTCAAGTTTGGTATGCAGATCGAGAGATAACAAATAGAAGATGCTTTGGAAACCATAACTCACATGCAGGATGTTGAACTCTAAACCAATTATCTCCTTAAGGCTTCAGAAATTTTTTAAAAAGAAAGAAAATTTTAAAAAATCAATCTTTTTCATTTCCATATTTTTAAAAAAGATTTTATTTATTTTTTTGACAAAGAGAAACACAGTGAGAGAGGGAACAGAAGCCGAGGAGTGGGAAAGGATGAAGCAGGCTTCCGCTGAGCAGGGAGCCCTACTCAGGGTTTGATCCCAGGACCCTAGGATGATGACCTGAGCCAAAGGCAGACCCCTAAAGACTGAGCCATCCAGGCGCCCCTCCAAATTTGGTATTTTTAAAATAAAATGAATGATACTCTAAAATAGAAGCTGTGACAAATTATGTTTTACATACATTTTGGTGATAATGAAACAACTCTATTTGCAGATGGGAGAAGTTATTATCCAGGATCAATAACCAAAGAATCATCTAAAAATGTTTCCCATATGCCATTCCATTAACAAAATGAGACTGAATATGAGAAGCGATGTTACATAAATATTAAATCCAAGCCAAAAGAATGAACCTAAAGAAGCATAATTTTAGGGGTGCCCAGGTGGCTCAGTGAGTTGAGTGTCTGCTTTCAGCCCAGGTAATGATCCCAAAGTCCTGGATCGAGCCCTGAGTCAGGCTCCCTACTCAGTGAGGAATCTGCTTCTCTCTCTCCCTCTGCCCCTTTCCCCTGCTCATGCTCTCATGTGCTCTCAAATAAATAAAATTTTTAAAAAACAAAACTAAATTTTAGCAAAACCTTCTCCAAATTAAATATATAGTTCAAATCATCTAAGAAAACACATTTAATTGAAACAAAACTAAATAAATTAAACACTGTCAAGATGTTTACTATTTTACTATTATTGTCACCTGAAAGAAAACAGCAGCTATGTATGTGTACTGGAGAGCAAAATTCTTATCCACTGTGTATCAAATTAGTAACAGATTAAGTCCACACGGAATATACAAATAAATTCAGAATGTCAAGTAGATTGAAATTACTCAAAAATCCCTGATTTCCTTTGCAATCTCTGCTAAGAGTTCAGAGATCCTAGGTCATCCCTAGAATTTTTTTTTTTTTAACAGTTGTAAAAATCTATGATTCCATACAGTTTTGAAAGCGATTTTGTCTCTTAGTTCCTATTTATCAAATACTGATTCAGTAGTGAATTTTTATATTTTCAATTATTTCTACCTGACTGGACTATTTTACTTACAAGAAATCACGATCACTATATACTCTATATTGCTCATTTTAAAAGTTTCTTGGAGGGGCACCTGAGTGGTGCAGCCCGTTAGGGGTCAGACTCTTGGTTTCAGGTAGATCATGATCTCATCGTCCTGAGATCACGCCCCCACTCAGGTTCCATTCTTAGCACCAAGTCGGCTTGAGACTCTCTCTCTTCTACCCCTAACCCCTCCGTGCTGTCTCTCTAAAATAAATAAATCTTAAACAAAAAACAAAAACCAAAGTTTCTTGGACACTTTCTTGCCCAAGTTAGAAATCCAGTTTCTACATAAACCAGTTTCATTTTAATAATGCAATTAAAAAAAAAATCACGTGAATTAACCGAGGGCAAGAAGTCCATAATACGGTAGAGGAAACAAAGTAAATTAGACTAAGGATAAGACTATTAAGAAAAATAAACAGCATTACACTTAATTCAGACCCAAAATCACTAATACATTTTAGATGAGTAAAAGAACCAACTGTCTACCCTACTTGCTGTAGTGAAGGTAATTTTCTGAGAAGCCTATAATATTCACATGGCCCAGAGCAAATTCTTTGGGGAAGCTTGTTTACAATGCAGTCTCCTGGGCGCACCTGGGGCACCTGGGTGACTCAGCTGGTTAAGTATCCGATTCTTGATCTTGACTAAGATCTCAATCTCACAGTTTTGAGTTCAAGCCCTGTGTTGGGCTCCACACTGGGTGTGAGGCCTACATAAAAAAATAAATACAAAATAAAAAAGCAAAAAATAAAATGTAATTTCCTGAACCCTACTCCAGACCCGCTGAGTTGTGCTGGTTGGGAACCTACTTTTTTTTTTTTTTTTAAAGATTTTATTTATTTATTTGACAGACAGAGATCACAAGCAGACAGAGAGGCAGGCAGATAGAGGGGGAAGCAGGCTCCCCGCTGAGCAGAGAGCCTGATGCGGGGCTCAATCCCAGGACCCTGGGACATGACCTGAGCTGAAGGCAGAGGCTTTAACCCATTGAGCCACCCAGGCGCCCCAGGGAACCTACATTTTTAACAAGCACCCAAGTGATTCTGAGGCTCATTAGAGTTTGAAACCATTAAGTTTAATGTACTTAATGAAAAGTACTGGAGTAGAGGTCAAAAGACTTGTGCATTTACAAACACAGCTCTTAGCCTTAACAGCTGACCATGGATAAAGTTTCCCAACCTACTAAGTGGCATTATCTCCCACTTTACATATTGAGGAGGAAAATGAGACTGAATACAGGTATAAAACTTATATACCATCATGTTCAATTCCCTAGACCTCCAAATCTTTTAAAAATATGGTATACTGAAGGTATAGTAAGGAAACAGTGCTTACTAGTTACAGAGTTCAAATTCAAACCCAGGTCAAATTTCAAAAGCAATCATAAAGTGGTAACCTAAAGTGAGTCAAATTTAGGTCTTCCATATGTTTTATTTTCCCCAAATTATTTTAAACTTTGAGCCAATATTTATCAAAGAGGGAATTTACCCCCCCCAAAAAGGAAGATCTAGATTTCTGGTTCCTTAAAAAAAAAATTCAGAAGTTGGGGAGGGGTGTTAGGAGAGGGTGGTGGGGTTACATTATATGTTTAAATAAAAATAAAATTAAAGCTCAGGTCATGATCCCAGGGTGCTGGGATGGAGCCCACAGTAGCAGGCTCCCAGCTCATCAGGGAGCCTGCTTCTCCCTCTGCCTGCCGCTTCCCCTACTTGTGCTCTCTCTCTGTGTCAAATAAATAAATAAAATCTTTTTTTAAAAAAGGGGAAGAAATTAGAATATAAGACAGAAGTTATAGTATTCCCCCCCGCCGGAGACCAATTACCAAGCATCGCTAAAAACATGGCCAAACTTCTTACCACTCAATCTAGCTTTTAGTTTCTATTGACTATACACAAATTTATGTTAATCATGAATTATATATATAACCACTTTAAGAGCCTTAAGAAAAAAAAAAAAAACACATTCACAGCTATCTCTAATTTTTTTGGCCAGAATAACTACCATGTATTTCAATTCTGTAATACTTGCATTTCTCACCACCATCATATCTTTCCAGAACAGAGATGTGAGCCACCACACAGACTTTAGGTACATTACAACATATTGATTAAAAGCATAGTTTTGGTACCAGTATTCTATCACTTATTTGCTATAAGGTCTCGGGCAAAAGCACTGCTCATAATGTCAATTTCCTCATCTAAAAAACAGGAATGATACCTACATGAAAAAAAGGTTTAAATTAGATAATCCATTCACAAGCACTCACTGAACACTTAATAAATGCTAGTGGCTATTATAAAGGATTAACACTAAAGCTAGTGAACAAGAGCTTGCCAGTCAGACATATGCATGAAGTAACTATACACTATGCTTCTTGGTTCATTTATCATCCTTCATATCTCTGTCTTCTTTTCCATTTCCATTGCCACCACTCTATTCTAAGTCCTCATCAATCCATACCCAGACAACTTTCTAAACAGTCTTCCACTCATCTTCGGACACACTTCGATCATACTAGCATTTAACTTCTACCACAGATGTCCTGGTTGGTGTACTGGAAAGAACAAGAGATCACAAATCAGAGAATTTGGGGTGAGGTTTCAGCACTATGACAAAGACATTCTGAAACTATAAACCTAACATTTCTCCATCTGTAAAATGAATTTTATTATTATTTTTTAAAGATTTTATTTATTTATTTGACAGAAATCACAAGTAGGCAGAGAGGCAGGCAGAGAAAGGGGGGGGGGGAGCAGGCTCCCTGCTGAGCAGAAAGCCTGATGTGGAGCTTAATCCCAGGACTCTGGGATCACAACCTGAGCCCAAGGCAGAGGCTTAACCCACTGAGCCACCCAGGCGCCCCCTAGTGTGTGAGTCCTGGTATAAATCTGACTTTATTTCTTCTGGATGGCTACCCAGCTGTCCCAGCATCATATAATGGCCCATCTAATCATAGGTTTCAGATGCCACTTGTATCATATAAAAAGTCCTTGTGTATATTTAGATCTGATCTTTTGTTTTCTTAAGATTTTTTAAAAAGATTTTTATTTATTTATTTGACACAGCAAGGGAGGGAACACAAGCAGGGGGAGTGGGGGAGGAAGAAGCAGGGTTCCCGCTGAGCAGAGAGCCCAATGCAGGGCTCGATTCCAGGACCCTGAGATCATGACCTAAGCCAAAGGCTGAGGCTTAACCCACTGAGCCACCCAGGCTCCTGTGCCCCTGTAAAATGAATTTTAGATAAAATTATCTTCAATATCTTTTTGCTATGGAAGCCTCTCCTCTGACCAAGAACTGCCTTCAAAAAAAAAAAAAACAAACCAAAAACTGCCTGCGGCTTACAAAATAAAGCACTAAACTGGAGCAGTATTGAAGCCTTCTGCATTCAGTGTGGGTAGTTAAAAGCAGTTTTGAAATATGAAAAAACAAGGTTTGCATTCTGATACCCTTGCTTACTGGTTGCTTATTCTTGGGCACCTTACTAAGCTTCTCTAAGTCTCAGTTTTTTCTGCAAAATGAGAATAACAGCAATTATCTCACAGACTTGCTGTTAACAAATATTTAGTTCATATTTAGTTCTTAAGTGCTTAGCACACAGTAAACAGTCAGTAAGTATCTGGTTTGTGCCTATTCAAACCAATTTCCCATCACTGCCTTCTACTTATGGTTTCCAAACTGCTCTTGGAGACCTAGAACTCTGCTTCAACCAGAACAACTGTGTCATCCACCAACTCCCATCCCACCTTTCATATATTAAGGTTCAACATAAAAAAAAATATTTGGAGAGGTTCTTCTAAAAATAGTATGAAAGGTATGGGGGGATGAGGTAACTGGTGATGGGCACTAAGGAGGGCACGTGATATAATGAGCAACGGTGTTACATGCAACTGCTGAATAATTGAACTCTACCTCTGAAACTAATGATACACTTACTACATGTTAATTAGCTGCATTTAAATAAAATAAATTATAAAGAAAAGAAAAATAAATAAAAACAGTATGAAAGTTCTATGGGCATCCCCTACTCCAGCCAGCCATGGAGTAATCACCTTATATATATCAGTATCTCTTGTCTTTGGTAATATTCATTCCTCCCTCAAGACTTCATTGTGTCATTCCTCCTTCTGAGGACTTACACCATTTACTGTAAGAATCCCCCCTCTTAACTCCTAAATGAATAGCAAATTCTACGAGTAAGGGCAGTATCTTATAATACTATGTATACTCTTTATAATGGTCTCTTGAACAAAGTAAATATTCAATAAATGTGCAAATAACTCTATGTAATTCTTTACCAATGTCTCCTTCAAAGTAATCTACCATGATAAAATCCAATCTGCTTCTGTAACTAGTTCACTCTCTTTTCTTAGATATAAAAGCAGGGGCGGGGGAGGAGGTGGGGGGGGGCGGCGGGCGCTGGCTGGCTCAGGCAGAAGAGCACATGACTCTTGGTCTCAGGATTGTGAGTTTAAGCCCCAGGTTATGTGTAGAGATTACTTAATAAAATCTTTTTAAAAGATAAATAAATAATAAAAGTTTACCTAGATTTACTTAAATATATATACTTATATATTATTTATTTACATATATTAAATATTATTTATTTACATATATTAAATATATTTAATGTTTTCTGATGTATCTTTTAAATGTGATGATCTCTATACTTAGAAACAAGTAGTCCTATGTCTATCCTCCCCCAACTACTCTTATTTCCAGTTACCAGCTTTTTCTGAGAGGAGCAAAGGTATACATACAGGAACAATGATTTCAAAGTCATGCTTATACTTGAACGGCAGAGACTCAGTACCTATACGACCTTTCCAAAACTGTTCCTTCACTTATGAAATGATTACACTAATAATATTTCACTAAGTGGAATATACAAAACATTTAGATTCTAAATCAACATTTGGTACATAATATGTATCAAGCGTAATTTCCTTTTCCCAAAGGAAAATAAACTTCAAAGGGAAACTAACATAAAGTGACAACTTAGATTTTACAAAGACCCTACCCACAAAATTTATCTATGTTATTATACTATTAAAGCTTATTGGGACGGGGCACCTGGGTGGCTCAGTGGGTTAAAGCCTCTGCTTTGGGCTCAGGTCATGATGTCAGGGTCCTGGGATGGAGCCCCGCATCGGGCTCTCTGCTCAGCAGGGAGCCTGCTTCCCCCTCTATCTCTGCCTGCCTCTCTGCCTGCTTGTGATCTCTGTCAAATAAATAAACAAAATCTTTAAAAAAAAAAGGCTTATTGGGACGCCTGGCTGGCTCAGTCAGCAGAGCATGCAACCCCTGATCTTGGGGCTGTGAGTTTGAGCCCTACGTTGAGTACAGAGATTTCTTAAAAATAAAATTAAAGGGGTTGGGCATCTGCCTTTGGCTTGGGTCATGGTCCCAGGGTCCCTGGATTGAGCCCCAAGTCGGGCTCCCTGCTCAGCGGGAAGCCTGCTTCTCCCTTTCCCACTCCCCCTGCTTGTGTTCCCTCTCTCACTGTGTGTCTCTCTGTCAAGTAAATAAATAAAATCTTTTAAAAAATAACAATAAAATAAAATTAAAACAACAACAAAAGGAAAGCTTATTTTTCTCAACCAAAGAATGATTTTTCTTAGAAAGTCAGTGAAGGGACGCCTGGGTGGCTCAGTTGGTTAAGCAGCTGCCTTTGGCTCAGGTCATGATCCCAGTGTCCTGGGATGGAGTCCCACATCGGGCTCCTTGCTCAGCAGGGAGCCTGCTTCTCCCTCTGCCTCTGCCTGACTCTGTCTGCCTGTGCTCATTCTCTCTGACAAATAAATAAATAAAATCTTAAAAAAAAAAAAAAAGTCAGTGAAGATCAACAATCTAATTTAACAAAAAAGTCTATTTTTTCTTTTCTTTTCCTTTTTTTTTTTTAAGGGAGGGGATCGGGGGAGAGAATCTTGAGCAGGCTCCATGCCCAACACAGAGCCCAATGCTGGGTTTGATCTCACAGCCCTGAGATAATGACCTGAGCTGAAATCAAGAGTCATTGCTTAACTAAGTGATCCACTCAGGGACCTCAAGTCTAAAATGTAATACTACATATTTCTATTCTGTGCTATTGAATCCAAGTCTAATTTTCCTTCAGTCATAAAATGTAGTAAGAACATTGTTATTACTAACTAATACAGACCCTACCCACCTATATTCACCATTTATTTGCCAACTGAAAATAGAACAGGGATTGCTGGGGGGGAAGGGACATATACATGAAAACAAAGAAACACACCCTACTTTACTACTCTGCTCTAATTTTGCCTTCTCTTTTCCAAAATAATTTTCTCTATATACAGATTTTTAGAGTAAGCTCCATTTTAAAGTAAGCTCAGAGTGTAGCCCAACACGGAGCTTGAACTCACGACCCTGAGATCAAGACCTGAACTGAGATCAAGGGTTGGATACTTAACTAACTGAGCTACCTACGTCCCAACTTTTGTATTTTTAATGTAAAATACAATGTAAGTAGGGGCGCCTGGGTGGCTTAGTCAGTTAAGCACCTGCCTTCGGCTTGGGTCATGATCCAAGTCCCACGTGGAGCTCTCTGCTCAGCAGGGAGTCTGCTTCTCCTCTCCCTCTGCTTCTCTGCCTGCTTGTGCTCTCTCATTCTCTGTCAAATAAATTTTAAAAATCTTAAAATAAATGAGTAGCAATGTAAGTGTATCAATTTTAAAAGGATACAATAAAAAGCAACTCAGTTTCCCTCAGAGTCTGCCTTTACAAGGATTTTTCTCTGCATAGTCAAGAAACTACAAACATAAATATATAGGTATACCTCACAGAATGTACCTGTTTAAGGTTTCATAGTGGAATGCCTCAGTTCATGGCTCTCAACACGTTATGTTCAGCCAAAGATTTTGTATAGTAAAATATTTACATTTCATTCTCAAAAATCTAACTTAGCATTTTTAAGAAAAAGGTATGTGAGAAATCTAGAACTACATTTCACATACACTAGAATTTTGGAAAAGCTTAAGTATCAACAAAAGGGACAGACATGTTACTATACAACCATATTAATTACTTGGCAATAAGGAAGAAATGTTTAAGCCCTTTATATCCTAGCAATTAAAAAATTTAAATATTTATATATTTTTTAATATTTATTTTTAAAATATATTTTTATACATTTATTTGTCAAAGAGAGCACAAGCAGGGGGAACAGCAGGCAGAGGGAGAAGAAGGCAGGACTCAATCTCAGGACTCTGGGATCATGACCTGAGCCAAAGGCAGACGCTTAACCAACTGAACTGCTTAACCGAATGAGCTACCCCCTGGCAATTTTCTTTTTTAAGTTCACAAATAGACACCTATATTTTGAAAACTGCCTGGGGGCTTGGGGGTTGACAAATAACTCATTTTAAATATTGGTGAACTGGTACCTAAATAAGGTCTTCACATGGGTAGGTGGTCTGATTCTGGGGAACAAAATACTGATTTTAAGCAGGAGATATATATAAATATATGTGTGTGTGTGTGTGTGCGTGTGTGTGTGTGTGTGTGTGTGTGTAATTACCACAAATGGTAGTTTAATATATACCACACATTGTTTTCTACTTAATGTACCTCGGAAACTGTTCTACATATACCAAATACACACTAAGCTACTTCCACCCCTTTAAAGCAGCATGGTTTCCCTTTATACAATTTTAGTATTCTATTTCTTCAAATCTAAAATGCCATTACCACAAACACAATATTTTATATGCCTGAAAGAAATTTAAGAGCTGCCAATTACAACTACGATGCCATTAATAAGATGCATTTAATTTTACCTTTATTAAAATATGAAAAAAATGTCTTGGAATCAATGATATGTGGTGGACTGTTTCCAATCTTTCATTATCACAAAACAACATGATATAATAATCTTAATCAAACATTATTTTGTGCATTTCAAAGAGCAAGTGAAGAAGAGAAAATTAGGATTGCTGACCTCAAGAATACTTGCATTTTATTTTAAAAGATTTATATATTTGAGGGGGTGAGGGGTAGAGGGAGACAGAGAACCCCAAGCAGACTTCCTGCTGAGGGTGGAGCCCAACACAGGCCTGGATCTCATGACCCCAAGATCACAACCTGAGCTGAAATCAAGAGCCAGACATCCAACTGACTGAGGCACCCAGGTGCCTCAGGATACATGCATTTTAATCTTTAAGTAATTCAGATTGTTCTCTGCAGTGGTTTACCAATTTATTCTTACTGGCTATGATGTAAATACCTATTTTCCCAAATTATGACCAGGTAATTTTTTTAACCTTTCCAATGCAAAAGTGAAAAATTGTATCTTGTGCTTATTAAAATGCATATTTCTCTTATGAAAAGAACAGAGTATTTTCATACACATAAAGATCATTTGCAAGGCACCTAAGTGGCTCAGTCATTGAAGTCTGCCTTCGGCTCGGGTCATGATCCCAGGGTTCCCAGGGTCATGATCCCTCCCGCCTCGGGCTCACTGCTCTGTGGGGAGACTGCCTCTTCCTCTCCCACTCCCCCTGCTTGTGTTCCTTCTTTCACTGTGTCTCTATCTGTCAAATGAATAAATAAAATCTTTTAAAAAAAAGATCATTTGCATTACATTTTTATAAACAACATTCATATCATCTCTTTAGGCTGTAAGTCTTTCATGCAACAGATAAATACATGAAGGAAACTTGTCCTTTGTCTATAATGAGATATTGCGAATATTCCCCATTTGTTATTTGTTTTTTCCTTTGTTTTATTTACAATGGAATATAGTAAAATGTATCTTTTTTTTTTTTTAAGATTATTTATTTATTTATTTGTCAGAGAGAGTGAGCATAGGCAGACAGAGAGGCAGGCAGAGGCAGAGAGAGAAGCAGGCTCCCTGCCGAGCAAGGAGCCTGATGCGGGACTCGATCCCAGGACGCTGGGATCATGACCCGAGCCGAAGGCAGCCACTTAACCAACTGAGCCACCCAGGCGTCCCAAAATGTATCCTTTTTTAATGGCTTCTGGGTTTGGGGTTAAACTTAGAAAAGAAGAGATCTACAGCCATACCACCTTGAACATGCCCAATCTCATCTAAATTTAAAAATGTTTTCATTCTAAAAGACAACTGTCATATGTTCTCTCTGATATGAGGAATTTGAGAGGCAGGGTGGCGGGTTATAGGGGTAGGGAGGGAAAAAGGCAAACAAGATGGGATCAGGAGGGAGACAAACCATAAGAGACTCAATCTCAGGGGGCACCTGGGTGGCTCAGGCATTAAGCGGCTGCCTTCGGCTCAGGTCATGATCCCAGGGTCCTGGGATCAAGCCCCACATCGGGCTCCCTGCTCGGCAGGAAGCCTGCTTCTGACCTTCCCACTCCTCCTGCCTGTGTTCCCTCTCTCACTGTGTCTCTCCCTATCAAATAAAATTTTAAAAATCTTAAAAAAAAAAAAAGACTCAATCTCAGGAAACAAACTGAGGGTTGCTGGGGGGTGGGGAGGGTAGGGATAGGGTGGCTGGGTTATGGACATTGGGGAGGGTATGTGGTATGGTGAGTACTGTGAATTGTTTAAGACTTATGATTCAAAGACCAGTACCCCTGAAGCAAATAATACCCTATATGTTAATTTTAAAAATTCCTTATTCCAACATTATTATTAAGTAAGCTCTATGCCCAACGTGGGGGCTTGAACTCATGACCCCAAGATCAAGAGTTGCATGTGCTACTGACTGAGCCAACCAGGTGCTCCTCCAACATTATTTTTGTTTGTTTTTTCAAGATTTTATTTATTTTATTTGTCAGAGAGACAGAGAGACAGAGACAGAGAGACAGCACAAGCAGGGAGAGCGAGAAGCAGACTCCCCACTGAGCAAGAAGCCTGATGCAGGACTCTACACCAGGCCCTTAGGATCATGACCCAAGCCAAAGGCAGCCACTAAATGAGCCACCCAGGCATGCCTCCAACATTATTTTTAAAATAATAATTACTGGGGTGCCTATTTGGCTCAGTCGGTTAAATGTCTGTCTTCAGCTTCAGTCATGATCCCAGGATCCTAGGATGGAGTCCCACATCGGGCTCCCAGCTCAGCAGGGAGTCTGTTTCTCCCTCTCCCTCTGCCCCTCCCTCTCTACTTGTGCTCTCTCTCAAATAAAATCTTTAAAAGTAAATAAAATAAAATAAATTATCCCAGTGCACACCCTAATGATCTTTTTTTTTTATTATTTTAAATATTTTATCCATCTTGAATACATGTCAGGGTAAGGCAGCACAATGAGGATCCAACTTTTTTTTTCTGGCTGGCTCACCAGTTTTCCCAATGCCACTGTTAAGTGACTAGGGCTCTTCTTAGATTATGCAAATTAGGCTCAGAAGTGGCAATAACTAATGACCTCAGAATTAGTGAAACAGACACCAAAATAAGTGGTTTAGAGACCCTAAAATGCACAGAGCACAAAAATACTGATCCGAGAGTCAATTATCTAGCACATACTGAGGACATTATAGCTACTATACTGTAAGTTCCAGGAAATACAGAATAGCAAGACAGTGCTTTTCTACTTTTTTTTTTTTAAGATTTTATTTACTTATTTGACAAAGTGAGTATGGGCAGGGGGAGCAGGAGAGGGAGAGTGAGAAGCAGGCTCCCTGCCGAACAGGGAGCCCCATGTGGGGCTAAATCCCAGGACCCGAGGATCATGACCTGAGCCTAAGGCAGCTGCTTAACCAACTGAGCCACCCAGGCGCCCCTCTATTTTTATTTTAATTATATTGAGGTTTCTGATTAAGACCTAAAGATGGGGGGCACCTGGCTGGCTCAGTCAGTGAGTGTGTGACTCTTGATCTCACGTTGTGAGTTCAAGCCCCACAACGGGTGTACAGATTACTTAAAGTCAGGAAGAAAAAAGACCTACAGACAGATTATCTCCAATTCAATTCAAACATCTAAATCTAGTATATGTGCTGCCGAAACGAGCACTCAAACATCTAAATCTATACAGCAGAGGTGTTAACAGCAATCAGCATCTACACAGCATTTTATACTTTTTATAAAGTGAGTTCATCACTTATATTAACTTACTTCACCCCGTAACTGTGAATGAGCAAGGATTTTATTGGACTGATCTTATTTAGTCCAATAAATTGGACTGAAATTTACTGGACTGAAAAAATAACTCCGTGATGGTAACTTGTCCCTTTACTTAAAGAGACAGAGCCAAACTCAAACCTAGATCTGGTATTTCGAAATGCTGCTCACACTGCCTTCACATCCTACACCAAGTACTTTTACACAAAACTAGGCAAGATTCCTTACACTCAATGAACTGGGGGGTGATTTGTCAATTACATATTCAGACTGATCACATACTTAATTCTAAGCCTGAAAAGAGTACATAAAAGTATAAAACTCAAGAAACCTTCAAAGATCTACAATAGTTTTGTTTTTTTTTTTTTTTAAGAATTTATTTATTTATTTGACAGACAGAGATCACAAGTAGGCAGAGAAGCAGGCAGAGAGAGGAGGAAGCAGGCTTCCTGCTGAGCAGAGAGCCTGATGTGGGGCTCTATCCCAGGACCCTGGGATCATGACCTGAGCCAAAGGCAGAGAGGCCTTAACCCACTGAGCCACCCAGGTGCCCCAGATCTACAATAGTTTAAAAGAGCAAGACTTGGGGAACAGGAACAATTTCTTACCTACTTTGTCCCTGGCTCATTCTATTTATAGCCAGTATAGCTAAAATGCGTTATTAGCTCAGTAATTATGTGTTGGTTATCTGTTATTGATTGAACCTTCTAGACAGGGTGAGCTATGAAACAATATCAGACCCCATCCATTTTTCCCAGGGGCTGAACTTCTGCTTGTGATTTAAAAACAAAAAACAAAAAACCACCAAATCATCAAAAAGCACCTAGACAATGTAACAAGGGAGTTTAGGTACCCCACTTCTTTTTTTTTTTAATATTTTATTTATCTATTTGGCAGACAGAGATCACAAGTAAGCAGAGAGGCAGGCAGAGAGAGAAGAGGAAGCAGGCTCCCTACCAAGCAGAGTGCCCGATGAGGGGCTCGATCCCAGGACCCTGGGATCATGACCTGAGCCGAAGGCAGAGGCTTTAACCCACTGAGCCACCCAGGCGCCCCTAGGTACCCCACTTCTGAGCTACACCTACTGACTACACATTTCACAGCAAAATAAAGATTTGATCTGCATTCCATTCCATTTTATTTTTTAAAAGACATTTATTTGACCGAGAGAGAGAGATCACTAGTAGGCAGAGAGGCAGGCAGAGAGAGAGGGAGATGTAGGCTTCCTGCTGAGCAGAGAGCCCCATGCAGGGCTTGATCCCAGGACCCTGAGATCATGACCTGAGCTGAAGGCAGAGGCTTAACCCACTGAGCCACCCAGGCACCCCTCCATTCCATTTTATTTATTTTTAAAGATTTTATTTATTTATTTCACAGACAGAGATCACAAGTAGGCAGAGAGGCAGGCAGAGAGAGAGAGGGAAGCAGGCTCCCTGCCGAGCAGAGCGCCCGATGCGGGGCTCGATCCCAGGACCCTGGGATCATGACCTGAGCCAAAAGCAGAGGCTTTAACCCACTGAGCCACCCAGGCGCCTCTCCATTCCATTTTAAAGCTGCCGGAAGGTTATAAAACAATTTCAAGAAACAAATCTAGTCCAACTGCCACAAAATACAACTATCATTCATTGTTGCTTTATTCCAAATTAAATATATCCTCTACCACTACAATAAGCAACTGTCCCTAGGAAATTGTTTTTTCTTTGTGTTGTTTCCTTCAGACACCTTGTCAACATATATTTTCTACAAAATTTTTTTAAAATACTAGCAATCACTTATCTGCCACACACAATAAAAGTTTTTTTTAATTTCTGAAATATCTTAATACTAAGGGAGAAAAAAATGGTAAGAATAAAGGAAATTCGAGTACAAAAATAAACCCAATTTATAAAGTACAATTTTCTATCCTGCCACAGATAATCTCATTCCAGAGTCAGCATATCCTATTCCCCAATGTATCCAGTGACAAGATATTTGCACTGTAACCTCCGAGAATGAAACTCTTTGTAAAAACCTTGGATGAATAATAAATAATTTTTATTTTATTTTATTAAAGGTTTTATTTATTTATTTGTCAGAGAGAGAGCGGGAGTGAGCACAGGTGACAGAGTGGCAGGCAGAGGCAGAGGGTGATGCAGGCTCCCCGCTGAGCAAGGAGCCCGATGAGGGACTCGATCCCAGGACGCTGGGATCATGACCTGAGCCGAAGGCAGCTGCTTAACCAACTGAGCCACCCAGGCATCCCTTTATTTTTTTTTTTTTAAGATTTATTTATTTGAGAGAGAAGGAGAGGGGTGGAGGGGCAAGGGAAGAAGGAGAAGCGGACTCCCTGCTGAGCTGGGAACCAGAGTAGGGGTCCATCCTAGGACCATGATATCATGACCTAAGCCGAGGGCAAATACTTAACCAACTGAGCTACCCAGGCACCCGTGGTAGAAATAATTTTTAAATGTTAACAAAATATCCTGAAGAGAGATCAGGTTTAAATTTAAGTGGATGGCTATTTTTTTTTTAAACATTTTATTTATTTATTTGACAGACAGAGATCACAAGTAGGCAGAGAGGCAGGCAGAGAGAGAGGGAGAAGCAAGCTCCCCGCTGAGCAATAGCCCAATGCAGGGCTCCATTCCAAGACCCTGAGATCATGACCTGAGCCGAAGGCAGAGGCTTAAACCACTGAGCCACCCAGGCACCCCAAGGATGGCTATGTTAAAGATGTTAGAGCCCTAAAATCAACTAAAAAGGAGAACTGACAGAATTTACAAAGTGATGAGCCCAGAAATTACATGCTTTGAAATACTAAAAAGCCATTATCATTTTCACTAGATTGACTAGATAACCGTTTTCTTCAATTGTTATCTGTAGTAAAGGTTTGGTACAATGAAAAAAAGTCTGTCATGAATTACATGCCATAATGTGGCCACATTCTAGGTCAGATCATGTGGTTATTACAGAAACAACTATGCAAGAGAAGTATGCACACTGCTGAATCTGACACTAAAAAAATAAAGATCCATTTACAAGACCATTAAAGTCAGCCTTTAACATTGGTAATCCAATAAGATTCCCTTCTTCTCAAGGGTAAAGATACAGTACCAGCCATTCAAAACAGATGGGCTTTGCACAATAATTGTGTATTTAGTAAACACAACTGATGGTAGTGTTAAAATGTTTAAGTTACATTTAAGATGAGGGGTGCCTGGGTGGCACAAGTCATGATCTCAGGGGCCTGGGATCCAGCCTGCACTGGGCTCCCTGCTAGGCAGGGAGTCTGCTTCTCCCTCTCCCTACTCTAATGTTCTTGCTCACTCACATGCTCTCTCTCTCCCTCTCAGATAAATAAATAAAATCTTTTAAAAACATAAAAATAATAAAATGGTTAAGATGGAAAAAGAAGATTAAGATGGTAATTTTACGTTATATGCATTTTACCACAATTAAAAAGAAAAAAAAGAGATGGGCTTCAAATTCCCTTTGTAATTTAGATGAATAAGGGACTTAAGATTTATTAAATGTTTACTATATGCCTGCAACCATGAAGATGGGAGTTAAAATATGAATAAAACCTCTTTTCACGGAGCTCAAAGTTCAAAACACAACCAAACTTCTACAGTTTTTTTTTGTTTGATTTTTTAGTACTCATTTACTTGATAGAGAGAGCCAGAGAGCACAAACACGGGGAATGGCAGAGGAAGAAGGAAAAGCAGGCTCCCCATTGAGCAGGGAACCCGATGCAGGCTGATCCCAGGATCCTGGGACCATGACTCGAGCGAAGGCAGACACTCAACCAACTAAACCACCCAGGCGCCCCTACAGTATTCTTAAGGTAAAAATTAAATTTTTCTATCACTGAAAAACAAGTGAGTATTCAATTACCTTTCTTTTCTTAAATTCACTTTCTCTTACTCTTTTCCTCTGCTAGGTGTACTTTCAAGTCTCTGATGCTTACAAATGAAAAATTCTGGGATTCAACAGATTTGCTCTTAACTGTATTTTTTGTACCAACTGCAATGAGTTCTTGTGCCACTGAGAAAACAAGTTTAATGGTAATCAAATCTCTCTATCTCACCCCCCAAAAAAGACTACTGCTTAGTAATAAATACTAATTTTAATAGAACTTCTAGGATTATAATTTAAAAGCAAAGGTTTTAGGGGGCACCTAGGTAGCTCGGTCGGCTGAGTGTCCAACTCTTGGTTTCAGCTCAGCTCAGGGTCGTGAAATTGAGCCCCTCATCAGGCTCCACACTCAGTATGGAGTCTGCCTGTCCCTCTCCCTCTGCTCCTCCCTCCCACCCCTGCTCTCTCTCAAAAAAATAAAATCTTTAAAAAAAAAAAAAAAAAAAGCAAAGGTTGTAAAGACTAGAATGTTCCACTTTATGCCCTGTCCTATGCCCTTAACACACACAATTGAGTTGATTAGACTTCCCAAATTGTAAAAATCTATTTCCAAAATGCAAAGAATTAGTCAATAAAAGTACACCTCTCCCCAAAGATCCCTTTATACAATGAGACCCCTCCCCATAACCAGAAGTAGAAGTGCAATGATTCCCATCATTTCTGAAGTAGTGTTCACATCCGCAAAGAATAAACAGTAGCTCATCAACATGAAGGAGCTAAAAAGTGAACGGAGTTGGTTTCCAACTAACAAGTACTCAAAAGCAGAAATGTTAGTATTTTGTTTCTATCCAAATGATTACTATAGTTAAAAGAAAAATAAATGCAATGGAAGTTTTAAGTCATATATGATCTGAACCTGAGAAATTGATCTCTGCTCAGAATCTCAGAAAACAAACTTCTGCTTCCATTTTTTGTTTCGTGTGGGTTAATTCTTATCTCTACTATTATGTGGACCATAATAAAGAACCATGGGCAATCACCAGCTTCAGGGAGAATTTGGAAAGGCAAAAATTAAATTCTGCTGTTGAATGGCTTCTTTTATAATACTGAAGCCACAATACAACATCACTAAATGACACAAAGAAAGCACACTCTGAGACAGCGTGTTTCTTTTATTCCACCCTGCCATCACCCATCGCCCCCACCAAAAAAATTTAAAACCAGTCCAGCCATACATACACAATGTTTGACCTGAAAGTATTCATGACACAGCAGTTTACTCTTGCAAACTATTAGCATAATAGTAACTTAAAATACAGTTATAGGAAAAATATAGACTGTTCTAGGGGAGAAAAGGCAGGGGAAAAAAGCCCAAACACTTAAGAAAAAAAAAAAAAAAGACAATCAATATATTCAAGCATAAGATCAAATCAAAAACACTGTTTTCTTTTTCTTTCTTTCTTTTTGTACATTTAAAAAACTTACCCTGAAGAGATTTTCCCAATCCCTGGCCCAGCTTCCACCCATGTTTCTGGAGTAAGCGATGTCCAATATTATCCTGACAGACAGAACAGAGAGACAAACCAAAAATATTCCAATAATATATTCTTCCCTTCCTAGTGACATTTAAACAGGTGATGAGCAAGAGATAATTCTACATATTGCATGCAAAAAGATGCTAATAATAGGGTAAATGTGCCCAATAAAAGGGGCATTAATGTAAAAAGAAATGCTCGCCAATATTTTATATGGGAAGAACATAGGGGTAAGGGTCCTTTCTGATGGTGTGCTGGGCAACTTTTGTACATAACACTTCAAAAAGGAGAAAAAAGGGAAGGGAAAAGGGGAAGAATACATTTATGAAGTTTAAAACTAACATTAAAAAGCATAAAATCAAGGTATTTATACAATCATATCCACCACCTAGACAGCACCACTTTAAGATTTTTTTTTTTTTTTTAAAGAAAATCTACACTGTGTTTAGTTATTTTGTTTATGTGTCAGGCTTTCATGATACAAAGTAAGTTGTAAGTGTAAGACTGCCCCACCACTAGAAATGAAAACACAATCAGAGCAAAATCCAGGCTAGACTTGATTGGTTTTTTTAATATGTATATATATATATAAAAATATATAAATATTTAACTAGCATGCAGCCAATATTAAACTGAAAAAACAGTGAGGTTAGTAAAACAAGAAATTAAATTGATTAAACAGAAAAATAAAATGAGCTCAAGCACAGACTGAGTGATGCATTTCAACATGTAATCTAACAAAAATGCTAAAATGTTAGAATGAAACAGGCCTAGCAATAAGTTAACAGTAAAGAACCATTAGTGCATGTAGGGGGAAAAAAATCAATATACATAATGTCTCATCTTCCTAGGAGCACATGAGAAAAGGTATTTTAATGTAAATCGTATGAAAAGACACAAGAAACAACAATTACTGTCAGCTTCTGTGTAAGGGTTCAAGATCTTAGAAACCTCTGCATTCCTTTGTCCCATTTTCTTTTTACAAATATTGTGAAGTATGGAGACTAAACTAATATAACCATTAACTATGTCAGCTAAAACGCTCCTAAACTCATGGGAACATTTTCAAATAACAAACACAAAGGGTTCTCTATGCATTAAAATGTAATTTATAGTACTAACCTGGTATCACCATTTGAAAAATAATCTATTTCAAAAAAAAAAAACCCAACAACAAAAACCATACACACACACAAAAAGAAAATAATTTCCTGAATCCATCTAAAAAGTTAAAGCCACAAATTGCTGATTTAAAATCAAACATCTCCTGTTAAAACTGTTTTTTATCTTCTAGCTCCATATTCAATGATAAAATGGTCTTTAGAATTATAGAAGAAAAAATTATTTTACTGTTATTTTTCTTTTTAGACAGTAAATTAGAAGAGGAAGATTAAGCCTCCCCAATGCTCTGTTTAAACTGGGGGTGGGGGGACAGTTTCTTTCCACAAGTTTACGATGTGCAAACTGTGAATGGGAAAACTCAGCTGAGCAACTGATTACTTGGGGGGTGGGGGGTGGGAATCTGGGTACTTTTTTAAAAATAAAAAAGGAGGGGGTGCCTGGGTGGCTCAGTGGATTAAGCCTCTGCTTTTGGCTCAGGTCATGATCTCAGGGTCCTGGGATCGAGACCTGCATTGGGCTCTCTGCTCAGCAGGGATCCTGCTTCCCCCCTCTCTCTGTCTGCCTCTCTGCCTACTTGCGATCTCGCTCTCTCTGTCAAGAAAATAAATAAATAGATAGATAAATAAATAAATAAATGGAGGCAAACAATAATATAAAATCTGTCCCCCCCCCCAAAAAAAGAGGAAGAAAATGTGTCTCTAAAACAAGATACTGTTGTTTTAAACATATAGATACAATATCAATATGGTACAGAAAAGGTCACTAGAAATTACTTTTTGCCAGGAATTAAAAGAATTTGAAAATGCCATGGTTATGTGTAATCCCAGTTGATGACTTCTACATTACTAGACTTAAAAAACTTAAAAAAATAATAAAAGTCTTAATACAAGTAGTGTTAGCAGAAAATGAAGAGGTCTTTATTATCCTACCATAAACATAAACTTACCTGTACATAAAATCCTTACTTTATATCATAGCTCCTACAAGTAAGTAACTATGGAAAGGACAAGGATAGCAGAATGACTCTAAGATTATGTAGTTGACTAAATTATTGTTTAATCTTTTAATCAGCTAATTTTATAACTACAATTTTACAACTATACTTGGCACAGAGATTTAGGGTATTAAGCCGTGCTGACAAAAATTGCTGCCCCCTTTTTTTATTTAAGAAAACTCAATCTTTGGCTAAGTGGAGATGAGACATTATGCTGACTGTGTTATATTATGAATGCACTAAAATAAACAGACAGATGAAGCAGTATGCTATTTCCAAAAGCAGTGCAAGTGGAGTGAAAGCATTTCCATACGAACCTGGCTTTAAAAACTGGGCTGTCAAAAGAACAGTTAAATGTAACACAAAGTAAGAAACTGTCCAATCACTAATGGTCGTTTTTTTTTTTGTCTCGTTTTCAATTCACTGCTTGCAATTAATGTATTTATTAAAGAAGAGTGAAAGCATAAGTAAATTCACGAGTCAAGACCAGCTGAGAGATTCAAGAGCAGCGTGTTGTGACTGACAACAGTGAAAGGAAAAGCAAATGTTAAAGGGAGAGGAAGAAAAAAGAAAACTTTAGGGATTATACACATTAGCACCACTTTTACAAAACCACTCAAGATGGCTGTCACCTCAAAAAAAAAAAAAAAAAAAAGCTACTGATACAAAATGATAGCGTCATTTCTCAAACTTTAGGTGAAAACTGTTCTTTAATTAAATTTATATTCCTAATTATTAACAAGGAACGGAATGTCAGGGTCTATATTAAAATTACCGTGCCACTCTATGTCCTTATGATTACAACAAAGGCAACAGAAACAATGGACATACCTCTCCCAGAACCTCTTCGCCTTATCAACCTGCTAGATTAAGTGAATGACTAATACAGAAAATCTGGACCTTTCCTATCATTCCCGACTACCTGCTTTTGAAGGAAAAAAGGCAGCTCTGTGACTCTGCAGAAAGGGCTAGTATTCAGTATGGTCCCTTTTCCTACCAAAAAAAGAAAAGAAGTTTTATAAACACTTGTCAAAAATCCAATGGGCTTAGGGATAATGGATAACACAAGGAAGACACACCAAAATACCTCATAACAAAGTAGAACAAAGCAGACTTGCCTATCTCTGAAATGATTAAAGTGTTCACTGAACATTCCCCGTGAAAGAACAGGGGACTCACTCCTAAGCCTGTGAAAACAGTAATCTCCTACTTCTATCTGGAGTTGTGGTATTGCTAATTATTCCCGTGGATGTTGTTTACGACAATAAATTGGAGTAAGTGATTTAGAGCTCAAACAGGTAACCCAGACCTAACAAGGGCCATGAGCACTAAATTTACTTCTAAGTAGCAGCATTTTACTATTTCAGTCACTCTAGTAGTGACTAAAAAAATCTTGCAAAAATAAACAAGTAAACAAAAAATCTTTCAGTGTTTCATTTCAAAGTAAAATACATAATTTGAGGTTCAATTATAATGTCACAGAATCAAAAATAAGCAACAGAATTTTTTTTCTTTTATAACACTGTCTGGTTCATAACTAACAAAGGGGCATGACAATGACAGGCTGTTTATAAATTAAAGGCACACGGAAGAACTGCAGGAAAATTCCACCTACCTACCCACCTTCCTACCTATTTAAGTGAACTCTGACCCCAACGCGGAGCTCAAGCTTATGACCCCAAGTTCAAGAGTTGCATGTTCTCTGAACTGAGCCAGCCAGGCACATCAAGGCAAATACTAATTCTAAATTAACTGATAAAGCAACTGACCTTTGCCCAAGGGAGGCAGGCAAAAAACTGGGTTCCACTTAATTCAAAGAGTTCCCACAAGCTATTTGTTCCTCTCCGTGCTCAAGACCGAAATGGTGGCAGTGCGGCATTTTCTTTGGTTAGGCATGAATTTCTTAATTCTGGTCAAACCATGAAACTGAACTGAAAACCCAAACTTTTTACACCTACTACCTCGGTCGGCCTTTTTTCTTTTCTATTTCTAAAGATAAATCTATAACTAAAATGCTATATTTTTACTCTTTGTTCCCTTCTATGATATGTTTAAATAATTTTTAAATGGGAACATCTCTGAAAGCAAGAAATGTAAATTATTATAAACTTTCAACATGCTGAAACACAATACCAGAAAAAACAAAAACTTCATTATTGTTTCAGCCATTCCTCCACTTGTATTTATTATCAAGTAGAAAATTTTCCCAAGAAATTGTCTCTGCTCCATAAAGCTATATTCCATCATAATAACAATGACCATTTTGGCAACAGCACCACCAATCTGTAAAATGAGACCCTGCCAAAACACAGATAAAAATTTATTTTATTTCAAGAGGCTGATTCCAGTTTTTATAGCAGGAAACAGAGTATCATGTCTCAAGAGAAAACTATACTACAATTATGTCAGTAACTGGATGAGTATTAACTCCGCACTCAATTTTCTTTTAGTTGACAGCCACATTCAATTTACACCATTTAGACCATTTTCAAGTGACAAAAATGGTAAGTCTCTTGAGTGGATTGTAAGCTTTGCTGATTGTGTATTAAAAGACTCTATAAGCAAAAACCAAATGCTACTAGGTGAACCCATGCAAACAACAAGTTGTAAAAATTCCCGAAACAAAAAAATCTATAGCTCACTACAGATGACACAATGAAGACTAGAGAGAAAAGCCATATAGTAATGCTACACCATTCAGCTCCAAGAAGCACATTATTTATAGTGCAGTCCACATATGGTCACTGCTAAATATCAAATCAGCAGTCTTATAGTTACAGTTTGGAACTAGTGGAGTCCACAGATCTAAACAGATATGCAACATGACAAAACTCAATTATACATATACTTCTAAATCCCTACATGAGCAATATAAACATCAGCAACTGGAGTTTGAAAACTTACTTTAATTTTTTAAAACAGCTCAGTCAACCTAAGAACTATAAAGACGGGATTTTTATCAGGTAAAACAAAGACCAACTAATGGCTGATGATGGTTTTACTTCCAACAGCAACTGTGACAATTTTACTATGATGCAGGTATTCTGCCTTCTGTATAGTTAATAATCGTGCCTCCATCTCATTTCTCATTGTCGATGACAAAGGTCATAAAAAAACCACTATATCCTAAATCACACCAACCAGTTCTTGGAACTATGTGGAATTCTAGACTGAGCTATGGCTTTAGGTTAAGTTTTGTTTTCTAAGTAATTTATCTTTCTTAAGAATGTAGAGCATATAATTATAATGGGTGGGACCATAAAAAATGGGTGGGACTTAAAAATCATTAAGCAATAACTTAAAATTCAACTCCTAAAAAATTTTTTTGTAATAAAGGTAAAACATTAATATTTTCCATTTTCTCTAATCTAATCTAAGTTGTCTGGCAATTCTTTCATAATTTTCTTAGAACAAAGTTTTATTCCTGACCAAAAATTTCACTGAAAGATATCTGGTTGGTTGAAATAAAGTAGGGGAAATAAAACTTTTTAACAAAAATTATGAAATACTTTATAAATGCTGGATTTTGAGGTATTTCCCACACTTCCTGATTGAAAGGAAATATCTGTATCATCTAACAAATCTGGGCTTCAGAAGTTTACTAAGAGCATAATGCATTATTGAGTCTTTGTATTGTATTCCCCATCTTGCCAGTTTGCAACAAATTTACCCTATTACCAATGGAAAAGACCTTCATCCTATACTCACAATAACCCTTCACACAGGCATATTTCTTGGCACAAACCTGTGCAGAGACTTCCACGGTTACCAGCTGCTGCAGATTACCTTTGTTTTAAAAAAAAAAAAAGACTAGACCTTTAGCTCCTGCAATGATCTGTAGACTCCCAAAGCTGCATATTTCCAGCCACTTTTGAGTTGCATGCTGTAGCAAAACAGTCAGCACCTCTCAACAGATATTGCTGCAGAGAAAGATTTTAATTCAGCAGAGACTCTATGTGTGAGAAGCAATGCCATTTCCCCCTAAGAACAAGAGAGTTCAATATAGCCAACCAGCCATGTAACTAAAACATACTTATTTAGTGGACATTCCTTAGGTGATAGGGCACTTTCTTTTGGGGGGGTGGGAGGAGAAGAGAGGAACTGATACCACACTACCAACTTTCATGCCAATTGTTTTAGCAAAAGTTTCTTTAAAACCTTTCTTTAAAAACTTTCAATTCGTCCCCCAGTGATTTGGTAAAAGAAATAAAATCCCTCCTGTTGTGTGTCCCCACTTCTAACACAATGTAGACTAGGAAGTTCCTCCTTCCTACTACCTAAACTACCACATCAATAATATTTATTTATTTGTTTCAAGAGTAAATTTTCATTAGAAATATAATTTATTAATATATAGCTCTGAACATATACTTACTCATTTTTTAAAAATTAAATATCCAGTCTGAGTACTATACCATTCATTATTTTAAGTGAGGATAATACTGTTCAATAAATAGAGCACATATCAATTCCACTCCTACTCTTTGAGATTACTCAACAATGATTACTCAGTCAGACTGCCTTCTGATAGCATTCTTCCTATGACATGTGCTGGAAAACATCCTGAACAGTGTGAGAGGAAAAACGGCATTAGCCTCACACACCAAAGGAAGGAATTTTCCAAAACTTTAAAATGTAGCCCTAAAATCCTTTAGAAATGTTTATTAGAGTTTTTAAAAAAATCTTTATTGAGTATAGTAATAATGAATACTAAGGTGCAAATTTAGTCTAAATTTCCTACTACTGAGAGTACCCACAGAATGTAGCTTAGTTAAGAATATTAGCCATGTACCTTGTAGATATGGTACTTGGGTCTTGCTTCTGATAGCTATCCATTCTTAAACTATGACCCAAAGAAACATTTAAATAAAAATGGAAAAATTAAGCTATTTTTCAAGTACAAAATACTAATCTAGCTAGCTTACAGACTTTATTGTAAAATTCTGCCTTGTGATAACTCCCTGGATGATATAGAACAAGGCACAAACTTCAGTGATTTTTAACTTAGCAATGTGGACTTGGCATTATATCCTCAAATCAAAACACAAGACTGGGCTTTCAGCACACTATCAGATATGAATTCTCCCTCTGCAGCATTATCACATGCGTCATCAATTACTGCCATGCCTAAGTCTAGCATCATGCCAGCACATTAAGACAGAAGGTACTATATGCAGTGTTCACTGGACCAGAAGAACAGAAATAAGAAGGGGAGGTGGGGGAGAAAGAAACCCTAGAGAAGAAATTAAAAAAGGCAGACCGTGCAATACAAACCAGATCATGGCTGCTTAGCTAATATGGGCCAACTGCTGTGGAAGAAAAATGTCGAACACCCCAAGTTGTGTAAATTTCTGTAAACATCTAAACACACACACAAACACACACACAACACCAACCTAATCAGGAACATAAATATATGTTGATCCTTTACTATGTTACAGTTTGAAAATAAAAGCTAACGTTAAAATATCTGTGCTCTCTAAACTGCCTTATTTTCCTGAGGAAAAAGGAGAAGCTAATGTTTCTTAAAAGGAGAGGGGAAATGTCTTGACTGCTATAAAGGTTAAGATTTCCTCTTTGGTCATTTTTGCTCAAGTTCACCAATAACACACTGAAACCCTTATTAAAATATGTACACTAACCACAAATATTAAATACTGACAATACTGACAAGTTTAGACTTTTTTAACAATGAACTGTCTAATTTAAAAATAAAGGTCTTTTCAAAATGAAAATAAAGTTTAAAATTAAGATTTTTTTAAAAATTAAGTCGGGAAAATAAATCCCTTATTCTATTACTTTATATCAATATCTAAAACTAAGCCATGTAAAAAGATAAAATCAGCTTTTCACAAAAACCAGACATCTACGTAAGCTACCAAATTTGTCATTTTTCACAAGCGTCTGCTAACTATGTTAGTCCTTAACTATTCCTAATGAACATTTCACACGTGATTGTGTTGCCCAAGAAGGGTGAAGCTTTTCAAGGATCAAAATACATTTTACTCCTTTATTCAATTTACAAAAATACTAAACTTTAACTTGCTATCTTTAACAATATCACTCTGGGCCAAAATGATATTTTTCCATCAAATGCTAAGTTGTTTCTAGATTTTTCAGACCGATTTCCCAAAACATTAAATATTAGATTACATCCCAAACACTATTTGATTATTGTAGGGCATGCAAAAAAAACCACTCTAAACTGTATTGTAAATTAATAAATTTAAATTCATTCACATCAAGTGTCACACGAACACTACCTAACTATGACCCAAAATTAAGCACTGATCATCTTACCGATTCTATAGGCTTGTCAAGTGATGCCTGTTCAATTTCCAAATGTCCTTCTTCATACTGATCAAAGTGATTACCCTGAAAGAACAAGACTACAGTTATTTTTCAAAATTAATAAATGCTGAAATTATTAATAAATCTAATCAAACCAGGTGTTATTTTTAACTTTCATTCTTTTTCAGCAGTCAAAACTATGCCACAAATTCAGACTTTTCTAAATCTATAAAAATAATTTATTAGAGGAGTCTAGGCCTAGTAATATGAATTCTTCCTATACAGCAAACACTGAAATTGCTAACTAAAATAACTAAAAGCACTTGGATCATCAAGTTCTCAGACTGACTATATTACAAAGACTGTAGGATCTTAAAAACAAAGATCCATGTTTAACTTTTCAAACAATCCTGTACTAAAGAAAATAAGTAACAGAAGAACGAAAACAAAACCTGTAATACTGTCCAACGTTTGTAACATTGCTTTTAACTAAAGCTGCTGAAACATTCAACTTTAAGTGCTAACTCCCAAATTTCAAAGAATTCGAAAACACAATCTCTTGACACATTATTCCAAACACAGCTATTCCTCCAAAGATTTGCCAAGAGGGATAAACATGTCTGTGTAATGCCATATTTGACCATAAGCAAGCAAGAAGTCACTGCAACTGGAATAAGTCAAAACAGTTCAACTGCGGATAGGTGCAGACAACTAGGAAGTTCTCTCTCATCATGGTTTTCTCTGATCTCCCTGCTTCATTAGAAAAGAAGAGCTCATAATTTGGCATTAAATCAGAATAGCAATTTTCTGATTCCCTTTTTGTTACAGAAGCGGGCATGATGGTTTGTTGAGTCCTGAATTGACCTACAAAGACTAAAGAGCCTACATTAATTCAGTGTGTGGAGTGATAGGACACAATTTTTCAAGGTAAAATTTTGGTTGAATAAATAAAACTTAATGATAGAGATATAAAACATATAGTCTGCCACACTGTATCATAAACGCTAGGTTACTTGTTTCCCTCATCAGACTGTAAAGTCCTTAAGAACAAAACTAAATCTTATTTATCTCTTATAACCCTAAAAATGTGGTGGCTAAACATCACAGAACAGTTAGGTGCTAAAATTGTGTGATACTAATAAAAAAAATTCTGGAATTAGACAGTGGTGGTGATAATGGTCATACAACACTGTTAATGTACTTAATGTCACTGAACTGTACACTTTAAAATACTTAAAACGGTACTTTTATCTTGTATTTTACTACAATAAAAATGATAAAAATAAAAATAAAATTGTGCAGTAGAGTCTATCCAAAAGAAAAGAGTAACAGGATGGGTTTTCCAAAGAAAAAAAGCAAATCCTAAAAACTGAACAGCTGGCATTCCAAGAATGAGGAAAAGCAATCATCAACAAATACTAAAAATGAAAAAATTTATCTCCAGTATTTTGTCCGACAATCACTTTAAAATTAACACTTGCCTCTTCTTTTAACTTCTAAAACAACATGTAAAAGATTAGAAACAGTTACTTACAAGGCATTAATTGCAAGGTGCTTCAAAATTCCCAAATAGTAAACATCCAAATACTTAGATTAACTCAAAAACCTCACATTACAGAACGATGTCCCACTAAATCTAGTAACTCTTTCACTCCACAGCTCTACAGGATTTAAAGATAAAAATGTCATCCTACCAAGAATAACTGGATGCTATTTTGAAAGTTACTTTAGAGTAACTTAGGACAACCATGTTTTAAATCAAAAGAGAACTGCCCCCATATTTATCACTATCAAAGATGATATAATAAAAGCACAAACACTTGCAGATATTATGAGAGAACTACCAAGTAACTCCATAAAAAAGAATATGGACATCTAAGAAAAGCCATTCTAGTTCATCCTTACTGCACAAGAAATCACTCAAATATTTCTAAACAGATAATGAATCATTAGCAAAATCCTTTCAACTATAGGCTTAAAATCATTTCAAATATTTTATTATTTAATTAATCTCTATACTCAATGTGGGGCTCAAACTTACAACCCTGAGATCAAGAGCTGCATGCTCTGCTGAATGAACCAGCCAGGTGCCCCAGACTTAGTCATTTAGAAAATCCTTCCATAGATTATGAACAAAATATTCCAAATGAGATGCTTAACAAATTTCTAAACACAGCCAGCTAAGTTTTTTTAAACCTTAAGAACTCTTGGGTGCCTGAGTGGCTCACATCATGACCCAGGGGTCCAGGGATGGAGCCCCACGTCTGGCTCCCTGCTTAGCAGGGAGTCTGTTTCTCTCTCTCCCTCTGTTCCTCCCCCCACTTCTGCGCTCTCTCTCTCTCAAATAAATGAAAAATCGTTTAAAATAAATAAATAAAACTAAAAAATATGCACAGACAACTCTAGAATACATCTACAAGTTGATACTAGAGATTAACTCTGAGAACTGAGTGCCTAAGAGACAACAGATGTGAGGGAGGCCCTGTTTTTAACTCCATGCTTTTTCCCTTTGAATTTTATACTTAATACTCTAAGACTCAAATATTCTAATAGAAATCACAACCATTCTGTGTTTATCTTTGAATGCTTAGCACCATTCGAAATAAATTTCTCAAGACATTATTCTAAAATTTTAAAGTCGTGCTGATTCAAAAATATGTAATTTTCACTTTTTGAAATATAAAAAGAAAATAAAATCATGATTTGTTTGGACATCCGAAACTCTTCTTAAAAAGCATATACATCAGACATAAAGGCCACACAAGCTCAGTTAATTTTTTTTGCCAGTATTTTGAATAACTGACACCAGAGTTGCACTTTTGCTGGCTGAGAGATTGACTATTCAAAAACAAACAAACAAAAGGCATCTAGGAATCATCCATAATGTAATCCCAACTTTAATAAATTTCAATCATGGCATGGTACAGTTGGTTAATCATCCAACTCTTGGTTTCGGCAGGTGGTGATCTCCAGTAGTGAGACAGAGCCACAAGCAGTCTGCTTCAGACTCTTCCTCTCCCTCTGTCCCTCCTCCCAGCCAGTGGGGGGGGGGG
>ML105701.1:114946-220312 GCA_003697995.1 Taxidea taxus jeffersonii | reverse complement strand
AAAAAAAAAAAAAAAAAAAGGCAGCAGCAGCAAATATCCAATAGGGGAAGAGCTTAATACTATTTTATTAACACAACAATCAGGGAGTTACAATAAAAACTTTAAAACTATACAGAAACAGGTTAAGTTACACAGAAGGGGAAAAAAATCAGAAAAGTAGTTAATTAATTACAACTGTGTAAGATTCTTTATATGGACAAAAACTGAGTGGTATTCTGAAAATGTGACAGGAGCTGATAAATATATTTGAAGAAATACATCTAACAAACACCTGAAGTTTAATTTCTTTTTTAATTTAAATACAATTTTAGGGGCACCTAGAGCTCAGTCAGTTAAGCATCTGCCTCTGGCCATGATCAGGATCCTGGGATTGAGTCCCACATTGGGTTCCCTGCTCAGCAGGGTGTCTGCTTCTCCTTCTCTATCCTCTGCCCCTCCTGCACCATCCCCCCATCTCTCTTTCAAGTAATTTTTTTAAAAATATGATTTTAGTGATAGAAGATGACTTTAAACAACCTGAAAAGAAATATTCCACAACTCACCATAACTGATTTAGTGAATTGAGATTACTTCTTAACATGAGTAACTGCTTGATTTGCCATAATCAACCAATTAGTTGCAACATTTGAAAAGTATAAAAACTGCTTATATTTTTTACTGTCTTAGAACTTACCCTTTTAAATATCAGGATTACAATACCAGTCACAAACAATAAAAAGCACCTACCAAATAAAAAAATACTTTTCACACAAGAGAAATGATCATTATAAGCTTCATATTCATAGTTTAAACTGGTTATCACCAATTCTAAGTCCTATAGGTATTACTAATTTGCTGTATGACTTCAAAACAATCATGTTACGTTTCGCATCCACTGTGTACTCATTTACAAAATGAAGAACTTTAACTGGACACTCTTTTATGTCATTTCTTGGTCTAAAATTTCACAAATTTGCAAATTTAAGCTGAATTAAATTTAGCCTCTAAGAAAATGGTTAATTAAGTCATTTAAAATTTGTTAATACAAAAACATATGCCATCAATTCCTACAAAAGAAAAATATTAACCACAATGGCAGTTATCCTTGGTGGAAAAGCATAAAACATTTTTCACCTACCACCAAAATAATGTAGGCTTATTCCATGACATGTAAACCAAGTAAAATCAAACAAATGACCTTGGTTTGGTGATGACTTTTTAGATTCAACACCAAAGGCACGAGTCATAAACAAAATAATAAGTTGGACTTTGTTAAGATTTTAAACTTCTGCTCTGGAAAAGACACTGTGAAGAAAATGAGAACACAAGCCACAAATTGGGGAAAAATAGTTCCAAAAGTTACATCTGATAAAAAAAACTTGTCCAAAATATACAAAGAACCATTAAAATTAAATAAGAAACAAAGAACCCAATTTAAAACTGGGCAAAGGCCTGGGTGGATCAGTGGGTTAAGCCTCTGCCTTCCCCTCAGGTCATGGTCTCAGAGTCCTGGGATCAAACCCCGCATCCGGCTCTCTGCTCAGCAGGGAGCCTGCTTCCTCCTCTCTCTACCTGTCTCTGCCTACTTGTGATGATCTCTGTCGGTCAAATAAATAAATAAAAATCCAAATATAAATAAATAAATAAAACTGGGCAAAGGATCTGAAATGATATCTCACCAAAGAAAAAATACAGATGGCAAATCAGCATAAGAAAAGATGATCAACATCATATATCATTAAGAAACTGAAAATTAAAATGAAATACCACTACGTATAAAACAGAATGGCTAAAATCCAAGACACTGGGGTGCCTGGGTGGCTCAGTTGGTTAATCGTCTGCCTTTGGCTTAGGTCTATGACCCCAGGATCCTGGGATCAAGCCCCATATTGGGCTCCCTGCTCAGATGGGAGTCTGCTTTTCCCTCACCCTCTGCTCCTGCTCTCCTCTCAAATAAATAAATAAAATCTTAAAAAAAAAAAAAAATCAGGGATGTGTGGGTGGCTCAGTGGGTTAAGCTACTGCCTTCAGTTCGGGTCATGATCCCAGGGTCCTGGAATCGAGTCCCACATCAGGCTCTCTGCTTAGCAGGGAGCCTGCTTCTCCCCTCCCTGTTCTGTCTGCCTCACTGCCTACTTGCGTGATCTCTGTCTGTCAAATAAATAAATAAAACCTTTAAAAAAAAAATCAGTGGTTGCCTGGAACTTCAGAGAATAAGAATGGATGAATAGGTTGAGCGCAAGATATTTTTAGGCCGGTAAAACTATTCTGTATAATACTTTAATGGTGGATACATGTCATACATCTGTCAAAACCAACAGAACTACACCAACAGTAACAAACATACCACTCTGGTATGAGATATTGATGGTGGGGACACCGTGTGTGAAGGGAGAACAGATATATGGGAACTCTACTTTCAGCTCCATTTTGCTGTGAATCTAACAGTGCTCTAAAAAATAAAGTCTGTATGTTTAAAAAAAAAAGGTAAACAACAAAAGAGTTAATAATTTGTGTATACCCATGGAGAACATTTCTTCCCCAAAATATGTCCATTTTAAAATTTTGCTACAAAACTATAAAGTTGGTAAGTGATTACTTCTAAGAAATAAAACGATGGGTGCCCAGGTGGCTCAGTCATTAAGTGTCTGCCTTTGGTTCAGGTCATGATCCTGGGAGTCCTGGGATCCATCCCCACTTTGGGCTCCCTGCTCATCGGGGAGCCTGCTTCTCCCTCTGCCTGCTGCTCCCCTTGCTTGTGCTCTCTCTTTCTAAAAAATAAATATTTTCATTTGAAAATATAAAGAAAAGAAAAGAAAGAAAGAGAGAAAGAAAGAAGTAGGGCTGTCTTTCACTTTCTACTGTTATGATACAGCCTGCATTTTAACAATATTCACTTTTGGGCGCCTGGTGGCTCAGTCAGTTAAGCGTCTGCCTTCCGCTCAGGTCATGATCCTAGGGACCTGGGACCTAGCGTCACATCCGGCTCCTTGCTCAGCCTGCTTCTCCCTCTGCCCCTCCCCACCCACGCCCATGAGTACACATGCAATCTAATAAAATCTTTAAAAATAAATAAAAGAATAAACAAATAGGGGTGGCCTGGTTGGCTCCTAGAAGAACACGGGACCCTTGATCTCGGGATCATGAATTCAAGTCCCATATGGGGCACAGAGATTATGTAAATAAAAAACTTTTTTTTAAAGATTTTATTTATTTATTTGTTAGAGAGAGAGCGAGCGAGCACAGGCAGACAGGGTGGCAGGCAGAGGCAGAGGGAGAAGCAGGCTCACTGCCGAGCAAGGAGCCCGATGTGGGACTCGATCCCAGGACGCTGGGATCATGACCTGAGCCGAAGGCAGCTGCTTAACCAACTGAGCCACCCAGGCATCCCAATAAAAAGCTTTTTAAAAGATTAAACAAATACACAATAAAAATTAGTCTGGGGCACCTGGGTGGCTCAGTGTGCTGTCCAACTCCTAATTTCTGCTCAGGTCATGATCTCAGGGTTGTGAACCTACATAAGGTTCTCTCTCATCCTCTGCCCCCCCCCTTTTTTTTAAGATTTTATTTATTTGAGAGAGAGGGACAGCATACAAGCAGGGGGAGAAGCAGAGATAGAGACAAAGAGGCTCCCTGCTTAGCAGGGAGGGAGCCGAGGTAGGGCTCAAACCCAGGATTCTGAGATCATCATGACCTGATCCACACAGGTGCCCCTCTCCCTCTCTTAAAAATAAAACAAAACAGGGGCGCCTGGGTGGCTCAGTGGGTTAAAGCCTCTGCCTTCGGCTCGGGTCATGATCCCAGGGTCCTGGGATCGAGCCCCGCATCGGGCTCTCTGCTCCGTGGAGAGCCTGCTTCCTCCTCTCTCTCTGCCTGCCTCTCTGCCTACGTGTGATCTCTAATAAATAAATAAAATCTTAAAAAATAAATAAATAAATAATTAAACAAAACAGCAACATATATAGGTACTTAAGACAAACTGAAATATTTATTAAATTATACCCAAAATTAATGACAACTACAACATTAACTAAATTTTTGCCCTTTAAACATTTATTACAAACAGACCCAGCCAAACAGGTTCTAAAGAGACATGAGAGCTAAATGTTATGAGGTATCCTGTATGGGACCCTGGAACAGAAAAGGACATAAGGGGAGTACTAAGGATACAGATACGGACTTGAATTAATAATAATATATCAAGGGGCGCCTGGGTGGCTCAGTGGGTTAAGCCTCTGCCTTCAGCTCGGGTCATGATCCCAGGGTGCTGGGATGGAGCCCCTCATCAGGCTCTGCTCAGCGGGGAGCCTGCTTCTTCCTCACTCTCTGCCTGCCTCTCTGCCTACTTGTGATTTCTGTCAAATAAATAAATAAAATCTTTAAAAATAATAATAATAATATATCAATATCCAATGGTAAGGATTATTAGTCTGTTAGTATGGTAACAAATGTGCAAACACTAATATAAGAAGGGAAACTAGGTGCATATCTATGGGACCTCTCACTATCTTAACATTCTTTCTGTAAATCTAAAACTGTTTTAGATTTAAAACAAAGTTTTGAGAAAGGTCAGTATCACTCCATACACACAGACATGCACAGATTCTTTCAGCTTTATAAAATACCTTCAGAAACCTTATCCTCACAAATTTAGATAATACAGGATGTGGCAATCAGTTACACTTAGAGGAAATTTTTTTTCCTTTTTAGAGTGACCAAGAGTGCATGTGAGCCGGGTGAAGAGGGAGAGAGAGAGAAAATCTTTTTTAAGGTTTATTTATTTTACAGAGAGAGAGAGAGCACGAGTGTAGGGGGAGGACAGAGGGAGAGACAGATCCTAAAGCAGACTCCCCACTGAGCACAGAGCCCCATGCAGGGCTTGATCCCAAGACCCTGAGATCATGACCTGAGCCAAAATCAAGAGTCAGCCACTTAACTGACTGAATCATCCAGGCACCTCAACAGAGAGAATCTTCATAAGCAGGCTCCATACCCAGCACGGAGCCCCAAGCAAGGCTCAATCTCATGACCCTGAGATCATGACCTAGCTAAAATCAAGTCAGATACTTAACTGACTGAGCCACCCAGGCACCCCTTAATCATCCTTATTTCACAAATAAGAAAACTAACACAGAATTGTCCCCAATTCACAAAGGCTTCTGATTCTTTGGGTCAGGGATAAGGTATATGGTATGAATAAATGAAATTTTATTTTTGTTGAAATTTTATTTATAGTTTTATTGAAATTTTATTTTTTTTATTTTAAAGATTTTATTTATTTATTTATTTAATAGAGATCACAAGTAGGCAGAGAGGCAGAGAGAGAGAGGAGGAAGCAGGCTGTCCACAGAGCAGAGAGCCCGATGTGGGGCTCGATCCCACGACCCTGGGATCACGACCCGAGCCGAAGGCAGCGGCTTTAACCCGCTGAGCCACCCAGGAGCCCCTGAAATTTTATTTATTTATAGTTGAAACACAGTGTTACATCAACTTTAAGTTGTAACGGGTGTACAATTTAGCATTGTGGGTCTTGATTCTTAGCCCCATGTTTCCACCATTGTAAACTATATAAAACTCAAAAGATTTAATTAAAAAAAGCAGTAACTATGACCATAATCCTTAAACAATATTTCATATAGAAAAGTTAGTTAAAACCTGCTAGTCAGCACAAAAGACATGGAAAGACCGAGGAAATGTTACAGATTAGAGGACACAAAGAAGAAATAACTACATGCGATTTAGAATCCTGGGTGGAATCCTGAAACAGAAAAAGAATATTAGTGGATAAAAGTGGTAAAAGTCAAATAAGGCTTATGGTTTAGTTAATATTACTATTATTAATGTTAATAATAGTAATATTAATATTTAGTTAATATTACTGTACCGATGGTGGGGCACCTGGGTAGCTCAGTTAGTAGTCTTATCCTACAAACTATAAGAACAGCAGTAGTAGTGGTAGTGGTGGGGGTGGGGGTGATTATGATGTATGATACACATACAATTTCCATCATTCTGATGAACTTAAACTTATTAAGATCATTCTTTCCAGGAGCTCCTGGCTGGCTCAGTCATTAGAACCTGCAACTCCTGATCTCGGGGTCCTAAGTCCAAGCCCCACACCGGGCGCAGAGTTTACTTTAAAAGGGGGGGGGCACCTGGGTGGCTCAGAGGATTAAGCCTCTGCCTTCGGCTCAGGTCATGATCTAGGGGACCTGGGATCCAGCCCCGAATCAGGCTCTCTGCTCAGCAGGGAGTCTGCTTCCCCCTCTCTCTGTCTGCCTCTCTGTCTACTTGTGCTTTCTGTCAAAAAAATAAAATATTTTTTAAAAAATTCTTTCCAGGGGCACCTGGGTGGCTCAGTGGGTGAAAGCCTCTGCCTTCGGCTCGGGTCATGATCCCAGGGTCCTGGGATGGAGCCCCGCGTTGGGCTCTCTGCTCCATGGAGAGCCTGCTTCCTCCTCTCTCTCCCTGACTTCCTCTCTGACTACTTGTGATCTCTGTCAAATAAATAAATAAAATCTTTAAAAAAAATTATTTCCAGGGACGCCTGGGTGGCTCAGTTGGTTAAGCAGCTGCCTTCGGCTCAGGTCATGATCCCGGCGTCCTGGGATCGAGTCCCACATCAGGCTCCTTGCTTGGCAGGGAACCTGCTTCTCCCTCTGCCTCTGCCTGCCACTCTGTCTTCCTGTGCTCATTCTCTCTCTCTCTCTCTCTCTCACTCTAACAAATAAATAAATAAATCTTTAAAAAAAAAAAAATTATTTCCAAAAATAGGCAATATGGCATTTGATTATGTGAAGGCCTCAACAGGGATATTAAGAGGAGTATTTTTTTTCCTGCTTTACCCTGCTTTCAAAATCTCATTTAGACCTCTCAAATCCCATTAGAATTAGGATGATCACATAACTTACAAACCAGCGCACTTTGAGAGTAAAAGGGAAGGCTACGAGTAAACATGTCATGACAAAAGGCATAAACTACAACATATGGTCATCCTAGGGAAAATTTACAAATCCTGTGTTAGAGTATTCTTAAAATTTAGTTTTAATGATGACTAATTGAAACACTTATTCCAATGCCTAAATCAACTCTTCCTATCCATATACTGCCTGCTTTCAGAATTGAAATATTATTTTTCATTTATGCTGATCAGAAATTTAAGTTCAAAGGGATCAGACTAGAAGCAATTTCGCTTTTCAAAAAAATATTATTATTTTTTTTTTTTTAATTTGTCAGAGAGAGAGAGAGAGAGAGAGCGAGCACAGGCAGACAGAGTGGTAGGCAGAGGCAGAGGGAGAAGGCGGCTCCCTGCTGAGCAAGGAGCCCAATGTGGGACTCGATCCCAGGACGCTGGGATCATGACCTGAGCCGAAGGCAGCTGCTTAACCAACTGAGCCACCCAGGCGTCCCAAAAAAATATTGTTTTAAAACACACACACACACATGTATACCTAACACCCTACAGGCTTTCTTTCAACTGCTTCTCTCAACAAAAGCTTCCACTTGTGGCAGGTCTAATTATAAATGAACAGAACCTGGCTGACTTGTATGTCATTAAAATACACAGTAGCCCTAATTCCTTATAGGTCAAGGATTCTGCTTCCAAGCACAGGACAAATGTGGAAACTTCTCTACTACAAATTTAGCTGTGATGATCATTTAAATATAAATAGAGACAAGGACTGCCCTAAATTTATCCATATAAGTGGAATCTTTTATTTGCTAACCAGTGCTGATTTTGGACTTTACACAATCCTGCACCTGTACCCTTTCCGGTGGTTAACTATATGGTAATTAATAGGGAAAATTAAAACTAGAGAAAAGGACAAATTATTAGGACAATTCTTTAAAGACTGCAACCAAAAGACCATAATCTCAAATAGTAAAACACAATATTCAAGACCTGAAGAGGTAATATTCTCCTCTATCTTCCTATGACTATTAAAGTTTAACATGATTTCCCCCCAAAATTAATGAAAAAACATTACTCATAGTCAAAGTCACTGGATTCAAGCTCTCGGATGAACAGTCAAATCAATTATTTAAGGATTATAGAGACTAAAGTTTTAAATCCTTTCTGATTTTTCCCATTTAAACTAGGTATAAGCCAAATTTAGAGTAATTTTATCATTGGTGGTATATTGTACCACTTATGCTAGCCCTATCTTTTAGCACATGGCTCTGGCTATTAAGATACATATTATGGACATTCCTATCTCTCTTCTTCAAATCTCCCCAACCAAAATTTATCTTTTGTACTGTATTTGCCATTATTCCCTTAGAGACTGCCTAATGTCACTAAGGGGATATATTAATCACTGCCCTACCTTACAACTCAAGTAACAGACTTGTTTATAATTTGGACTTTCTAAATTCAAAACATGTAATGATGCTGATTTTAACTGCCATAGACAAAAAATGGTATGTTTAGCAGATAGAGCTATATAGGATAGAGTCATAATCCATCTGTAAACAAAACCAGTCCTCCTCTGTCACCAAATAAATGAGAGACTTTCATCTCTGTTCCCCTCTCCCTTACTCATTTCAAATAAACTAATTCTAGTATTATCCTGAACAATTCAGAAAGAAAATGTCTCAGGAGCAAAAAACCCTATCCAAAAAGAAATGAACATTCTAGGGGATTACTGCATCATTTTATTAGTATATTTAAAATTTATTTCCACTTAGAAAGTGGACAGAAACATCAGTGTGGTCAACTCCTCAAAAACTCCAATTCTTTGCTATTTTCGTAATCATACAGTCTGATTTACCATTACTTTCAGTATACTATTATAAAAACCAAAGATCTCTAAAGTCAGAGATACCTGAAATCAAATCACAACCATTTGCTAGCTGTATAACCTTGGACAAATTATCAAAACTGTCTAGGCCTAGGCCTGTGTCTTCAGCTGTTAAATCCAGATTATGACACTATATCATTACTGCATAGCCTGGGTGGCTCAGAGGGCTAAGCAAATACTTTCCACATAGGTCATGATCCCAGGGTCCTGGGATCAAGTCCTGCAACCCGCTCAGTCTGCTTCTCCCTCTCCCTCTGCCCCTCCCTCCCACTTGTGCTCTCTCTCTCAAAAAAAAAAAGTAAACAAAATATTTTTCAAAAAAATAGGGCACCTGGGTGCCTCAGTGGGTTAAGCCTCTGCCTTTGGCTCAGGAAATGATCCCAGGGTCCTGGGATCGAGCCCCACATCAGGCTCTCTGCTCAGTGGGGAGCCTGCTTCCCCCCTCTCTCTGCCTGCCTCTCTGCCTACTTGTGATCTCTCTCTCTCTCTCTGTCAAATAAATAAATAAATTCTTTTAAAAAATAAAGAGGTGCAAAACAATAAATTATTATTTTAAAGCACTGTTGAGGGATGCCTGGGTGGCTCAGTGGGTTAAGCCGCTGCCTTCGGCTCGGGTCATGATCCCAGCGTCCTGCAATGGAGTCCCACATCGGGCTCTCTGCTCGGCAGGGAGCCTGCTTCTCCCCTCCCCTCTCTGCCTGCCTCTCTGCCTACTTGTGTGATCTCTGTCTGTCAAATAACTAAATAAAATCTTTAAAAATAAATAAATAAATAAATAAAGCGCTGTTGAAACCAGTCAATACCCAGGAGAAAAATTCATTTATTGAATTTCTATGTAAATTACCAGGAAAGATAATTGGCTCAATTTGCAATCTCAGCAAATCATTAAGAACTTGAAAAACATTACATGGGGTCAAGGGTATGAGGATATCACATACTAGTTTAAAAATACACGTACACCTGTTTGACATATCAAATTTTCTGGATAATTTGACTAGAAAAAGAAAGAACTTGTTTCCAATAAAAGCCCTACATTGAAAAATTAGCAACTTTAAAAACCCCACAGGAAAAATCAACCTTTTTCAGAAATGCATGAAAATAAAGCAAACAATTCTTGAGGCATTCAGAAAGACAGGAAGACAACAGTTTAATTCATCTGGAGGTGCCTGAGTGGCTCAGTCAGTTAAGCTTCCAACTCCTGATTTCAGGGTTGTGAGATTGAATCACACATTGGGCTCTGTGCTTAGTGCGGAATCTGCTTGGGATTCTTTCCCTTTGCCCCCACCCCCCCACCCCACTTGCTCTCTCTCTAAATAAATAAAATCTTTAAAAAAAAAAAAAAGTTAATCTGAAACCCACAGTAACCTATTTCTTTTACCACTGGCTGGTATGATAGATCTCTATTCAGAAGTCTGACAAAACTTCTGCACTAGTTCACAGGTAAAGAAGGTAAAGAAGTATATGTATAACGTTTCACACAAAAGGAAACACAACTAAAAGATGACTGCTGTAATTATATTTAATATATAATAATGTAAAATTATAACTAGCCATTTAATACAGACCAAATCTGAAATATCCCTCAACTGGCTTTATAGGATATCATAAAAAGTAATAGCCCAACCTAGATAATCCACAGTACAGCAGGAAGCTGAGTCTCCAAATCTATATATATTCTTCCCAGGCTCTACTAAGCCTCTCCTTACATACTTGACTTTCCTTAACTGTTAATTCAAATACCTGAGCAACTTCTAGGTGCCAGACCCTGACTCAATGCTAGAAAAATGAATAAAACAAAGACTTGGCATCCAAGTAGTTCTAAGTCCAGTGTGAGGAGATAAACTATAAGGAAGTATACAGTAAGAGAGGTAAAAACAGTGGTTAAGAACTAACACTGGTCCAAAATACCTGAAAGCTACCTCTTCAACTTGCTAGCTATGTGGATCTGGGTACGTTTTTCATTGTAAAATGGGGATAACAGAACCTGCCTTACTGGGAGATTACATGAAATAATGGTGCACACAACAAAGTAATAAGCACTCTATACTGTGAGCTGCTACTATTACAGTAAAAGTGCTATTATTGAAATATGACCAAAGTGCTATGGGAGCACAGGATATGAACTATTTCAACTTAGGAAGACATCAGAGGTGACACCAAAACTTTTATATTGAAGACTATAAAAGTACAGTAGTAGGAATTCAAGACAGGTAAGAGCATATGCAAAACCAAGAATAATAAAAGAGCCTAGCAAGGCACTCTGGTGGCTCGATCAGTTAAGTGTTCACCTTTGGCTCAGGTCATGATCTCAGTCAGGGTCCTGGGATCAAGCACCACTCTGCTTCCCTGCTCAGTGGTGTCTTCTCCCTCTGTCCCTCCCCTTGCTCATTTTCTCTCCCAAATAAGTAAAATCATTTTTTTAAAAATTAATTTAAAAAAAAAGAAAGAAATAAAAGAGCCTGGCATGTCCAGGTTAACAAAAGAAAACTGAAGGATGGCAGGACAATGAAGTGAAAAGAAAAGAGATACACCTTTTACAATGGCACCAGATGCTTCAGTCCTTTTTTTTTCTTTTTAAGATTTTATTTTGGGGGCACCTGGATGGCTCAGTCATTAAGTGGCTGCCTTCAGCTCTGGTCATGATTCCAGGGTCCTGGGATTGAGCCTCACATTGGGCTCCCTGCTCAGTGGAGAGCCTGCTTCTCCCTCTCCCTCTGCTGCTAACCCTGCTTGTGTGCATGCGTGCGAGCTCTCTCTCTCTCTCTCTCAAATAAATAAATAAATAAATAAATAAATGAAATCTTTAAAAATATAATAAAGTTATTAAAAAGAAAAAAATATTTTATTTTTAGGGCACCTGGATGGCTCAGTTGGTTAAGTGTCTGCCTTCGGCTCAGGTCATAATCCCCAGGTCATAATCCCCAGGTCTTGGGATGGAGCCCTGCGTCAGGCTACCCACTCAGTGGAGAGCCTGCTTCTCCCTCTCCCACTCCCCCTGCTTGCGTTCCCCCTCTCACAGTTTCTCTGTCAAATAGATAAATATCTCCAAAATATCCTGGCACAAGGCCCATACCAATGAACAGTAGCTGATAGTATCATCACTAGGTATCACAGCAGTCAACTTCTGATGCTGCAATAGTCAAGGATGAGTTTATAGTACCTGAATTTGACAACATCCAATAGAAGTACCATCTCCTCTCCATCTACCTTTTTTTTTTTAAAGATTTTATTTATTTATTTGTCAGAGAGAGAGAGAGAGAGAGAGAGGAGCGAGCACAGGCAGACAGAGTGGCAGGCAGAGGCAGAGGGAGAAGCAGGCTCCCCGCCGAGCAAGGAGCCTGATGTGGGACTCGATCCCAGGACGCTGGGATCATGACCTGAGCCGAAGGCAACCACTTAACCAACTGAGCCACCCAGGCGTCCCTCCCATCTACCTTTTTACTGACACAAATGAAAACAGACTGATTTTATCTTATCTTATCCTTCATGATGCCATGCTAATACACATAGGCACTCAATAAATGTTTGGGAAATGGAATTGTCTGGTAAACCTATACACAGTGAAAAGGCCAGCAAGAAGTCATAACTAAGTAAGTTTATAAAACGAAGATGTTACCAGAAAACAAAAATGATAAACGTACCAACCATTTCCTACTAGTTAGTTAACTGGTAGAAAATGCTGCCATGTATTAAAGGGAAACAGTGCTTTGCATACTGTAGATAATACTAACACTCATCTCCTCAAAAAGAGGCCAATCTATACACCACAGCAAAAAGAATACCAAAAAAATAAAAGATAAATAAAAACATAAATCAGAAGATAAAGATCAAACCCCTGCTCTGAATTAGGCAAAATAATTTATCTGGGTCTCAGTTTCACCATCTCTAATATAGAGCTCCTACCTGATCTATCTACCTCACTGAGCTACTGGAAGAAATTAGACAAGAATGTCTCATAGTGCACTTACTAAACCATAACAGTACACAACTATACAATATTACCATTCTTATATCCAACTTAAATGATTTTGGAACACCCTGATGTCTTAGTTCCCTAACTTCCTTTCTTATGATCTTGTCCCCCATTCTACTTTAGCCATTTCACTATCATGTCATTACCAATAATCTCAACCCTTCCATAATCTCTATTTCAAGCACCATGCTCTACCAACCGTAACAGCTCATTCCCTCTAGTACCTCCAACTCCAGTAATTCTTTTGTTTTTAACTGAAGTGTAATTAACAATGTTATATTAGGGGCGCCTGGGTGGCTCAGTGGGTTAAGCCTCTGCCTTCGCTCAGGTCATGATCTCAAGGTCGTTGGATGGAGCCCAGCATCAGGCTCTCTGCTCAGACGGGAGCCTGCTTCCCCTTTTCTCTCTGCCTACTGCTCTGCCTGCTTGTGATCACTCACTGTCAAATAAATAAAATCTTTGGGAAAAAAACGTTATATTAGTTTCAGGTGTACAGTGATTCAACAAGTGTACAATACAATGATCCATCAAGTCTACACATTATTCAGTGCTCATTACAGTAAGTATACCATTAATCCTTTTTACACTTTTGCTCATTCCCCACCCACCTCCCATCACTCCAACAATTCTTAAACCCCATTGCAGACTACAATCCATTGATCCAACTTTTCCCTCCACCCCAAAAGTCCTTACTTATCTCCCCACCCACCAAGCTTACAATCACAGTCCATTATTACAATTTCTCTCTTGCCCCCACTCACATTAACTCTGGTCGATGAGGACTGGTTATCACAGCTTTAACTGTATATACAGCACATCTAACAATTGTATCTGAATTATTCTTCCAATAAGAAAAACTGTGTTGATGTCTATACCCTGTTTAAACACCTTAAATGTAACTAGGACAAGGGCACTTGGGTGGCTCAGTTGTTTAAGCTTCTGCCTTTGGCTCAGGTCATGATCCCCCAGGGTCCTGGGATAAGCCCTATATCCTATGGCTCCCACTCAGTGAGCAGTCTGCTTCTCCCTCTCCCTCTGCCCCTCCCCTTGCTTGTGCTAGTGCTCTGTCAAATAAATAAAATCTTTTAAAAAATTAATTAAAAAATAGCTAGGATACTCCTGCTTAGAGCATTAAAATAAAACTTACTGTTGTAGCCTCAGCTTTCACTTTTTCCCTCCCTATGTTCAATGGCTTAATCATTGTTCAAAAAGAAAAAGAAAAACAAACAACAATTCTGCTTGTTCCACTTCTACACTTTTACCCTGGCTATTTTCTCCAACTGAATGCCTCCCTTCCTTTTCCTTGCAAAGATGCAGTCCTATCGGGGTACCTGGGTGGCTCAGGGGGTTAAGCGGCTGCCTTCGGCTCAGGTCATGATCTCAGGGTCCTGGGATTAAGCCCCACATCTGGCTCCCTGCTCAACAGGGAATCTGCTTCTCCCTCGGCCTCCCTCCCCTTCTCCTGCTCCAGAGTGCGCATGCTCTTACTCTCTCAATCTCTCTAATGAATAAATAAAATCTTAAAAAAAAAAAAAATGTAGTCTTAGCTTTCAAGATGCAGCTTAAATGCTACTTTCTTCACAAAGGCATGCCCAACCATTCCACTTCAAGAGTTTCTCATTTACTTTGAATTTTGTATTTACTGACTAGGCTATTCACCTAACAATCCTGCTGATTTTGAGTAGTAAATACTATTGTTACTTTTGTTATCTCTCGATCTAGGACAAAAGCTCCTTTTCTTAGCCTCAAGTTTTCTCTACACACACACCCTTCTCAGTACAACTACTATTCAAATATTATTTTAACAACCTTTTAAAAAATAAGTTTAGTGCACCTGGGTGGCTTGGTTGGTTGGGCGACTGCCTTCAGCTCGGGTCATGATCCCAGGGTCCTGGAATCAAGTCCCTCATCGGGTTCCCAGCTCAGCAGAGAGCCTGCTTCTCCCTCTCCCTCTGCCCCTCCCCCTGCTTGTACTCTCCCTCCCTCTCTCTGTCAAATAAATAAATAAAATCTTTTTTAAAAAATACGTTTATATAATAGATAATATTCTGAAGGTAAATATACCCCTTGGTTTCTCTTGTGCAGATACCCTAAAGCAGTTATTAAGCCAATTAAATTTTTAACCATTTTTGCTCCTTCTTCTAAGATACCTCATAATTTTACTTATAGCTTTACTCACGGCAACAAGGGAAATTACAGACACTACAGCATTTAATCCACAAACATCAGCTTTAGCTTCTTGTATAGCCAAGATCTAAATTATCCAATTAATTTCTTGATTTTTGATCAGTATTATCTACAAAAGGGTGAAAAAGCAAGATACTCCTCCCTCATCAACACTGGAAAATATTACTTGAACTGTAAGATAAAAGACTAACTTTTCCAACAATCATTATCTAAAATATCAGTCACAAAACATGATCGATGTAACTAAATCTGAAGAGCTGTTTTGTATTTCAATTCCATAAAACAGAGAGATAAACTGAATTCCTCTTTGAAATCAATTGTCAGAGAAGGATGATAACAAATAAATGAAACCTAATGAGATGAGACCAAATTAATATTACAAAGACATCTTCCTTCTGCTTGTTTGAATGATACACAGCTCAAGATTTATCTTACCTCGACACTATCGGTAAAAATTAAAATTAAGTTACAGGAAACTACTATTTTGGCTCTAACTTTAATTTCTTACTATCTATGGCATTTACTAAAATATTATATGCTATTAACCTATGTACAATGCCAAAATAACTGTGGCTACTTTTTCTTCCATAAATTCCTATATTATATATAATATACTAAATGCATATGTTAAATCACAAAGAAATCATTTAGTATGACAATACAGTATATTCTTTCAGCTGCATATATTTAAATTTTTGCATTGATTAATACAATGCATTAAGCACATTCAGATAGATTTCCACAGTTAAATGGACAATTCACTTTTTATAGCTGGAAAATCATTACAACATCTTCTGGTATCCACTGCAATATCAAATCAATGACTTCTTTCAGTATTTGTGGTGGTCATTTGTAATTCCTTTGGTAATTAACCATGAGTCAGCTCTCACTTAATGCTAAATGGCCATGCTAATATGAAAAGGGATTTAATGCCAGACATACAAGCCAAAGTACCAAACTGTTTCAGGGAAGGAATGTTAATAGAATTCAAGAACTGGTTGTCTACTTCAAGCTGGAACCCATTTTCATTAATAAAATATTAGAAACTTATTAAGTCACAAGAAAAAAAAATGAAATCTCCACATAGGTTTCAAATCCATAATTCAATATCTCATGAACTCCTAATCCTTTCCAGAAAATGGTAATTTTTTTTTAAAGCAAACTCCACCACTCAATGTGGGGCTCAAACTCATGACCCTGAGATTGAGTTGCAAGCTGCACTGACTGAGCCAGCCAGGTACCCCAGAAAATGGTCATCTTGGCCACAAGAGAACACTGTCCTTTTTTCATTTTATCATTTCATTTTACCTAAACAGATGCAAATCATATGGAAATATATCTCAGCTATAAAGCCGGAGAATCAGTATAGCTAATTATATATGGGTCTAAAAAATTTTTAAGTCACAAATTTTAGTTCTGGTTATATAATTTATCATAAAGATCTAAGAAAATGTGAAAAAAGAGTTTCTGTAGTACTCTAATGGGAATTGTGTGATACAGATAGAAAAAAATGGAATGAATACAACAGGGCCACCTATTTTTCTGTAATGCTGATAGCACTAGAACAGCCCTGTAAATAATCAGCCTAATAAAGAATCTGTCTAGATCTGTTTCTTCTTGGACTCAATGCCTACTTTGAAAACAGATAAGCATACTGTCACATGAAGCCCTGTGATCGCAATTCTCGCCAACCCCATTGTCCCTCCAATGCAACTTACATTTTTCTCTGTGATGTTATTCCTTGAACTGTCCCTTTGCCAGTACCCTTTACCTTGAATATTTACCTTAATCCTTCAAATAACCACCAGAGAACTTTCCCTTATGCTAACCTTACATGGTAACTCTTGAACACCTGAAAATATACTAACCAATAATTTTGCATTTGTTAATAATCATGCCAATTTATCATCAGTATTTTGAGATCAGTACAGCCTTGGTTCCAACCCTTTCCACCTATCATAATATGTAGGGGAAAGGAAGTAGTAATGATTTTGCATAAGTTTCAGTAACCCAAGCAAAGTGCACACTGATTTCCACAACTAGTGGCATCTCTTCCAGATGATGGGAGACCCTGGAAACAGAGATTAGAACACTTGCCCATGTGTCATCTCTAGCACATCTGCATTAGAATGCCAACTTTATTGCAAGATACCACAGAAAATATACTAACATGCTTCTGTGATCTAAGTATTTTAAAACTGTAACCTTCTCATTTAATGGTCTCAACTAAGAATTATCTGAAGGTCACATCCTGGTATCATATATGAAATACCAGGACTCTTACATACTACATAAAGTAACACATGACTTATTACTATTTACCATAATGATTACTTACATAGAGTATAGAAAACCCTTGGGTAATTTTATTTTTATTATGAACTTTAAGACATTTTTTTCTTATTTTATTACTCATTGATTATCGTAACTTTTATTAGAAATCTAATGCAAAACACATTCAGAACAAGAAAGAAAGGCTACTTTAAATCACCAGTTCTCTGCAGGAACACGAATTGAAGAACATACTTCCTCATAGCATTCAGCAGCATCACCATTAATAGCTGCATAACCACTAAACGCTGGGCAGTATATCTTAACACCTTACAGTTATACATCTCTGTACAAACAAAACTTTATTTAGGGAACCTGTAATTCAAAGTACTGAATACATCTATATCTTAAGTTACATATACTATGTATTTTCCATTAGTTTGTATAACATTTTAATCTGTGAGCAAATATGCCTTAATCTGGTAAATGTAGGCAGAAGTTGTATCTCATTCAGAAATTGAGGTCAGACTCTTAAGGCAGTAGTCAGAACTTAAAACATTTAAAAAAATAAATAAATACATGAGTCTAAATCACAAAGATTTCCAAAGATTAAAAAATCACTTAAAAAGACCACAAAAGGGACACCTGGGTGGTTCAGTAGGTTAAGCCACTGCCTTGGACTCAGGTCATGATCCGAGGGTCCTGGGATCGAGTCCCACATGGGGCTCCTTGCTTGGCAGGGAACCTGCTTCTCACTCTGCTTGTTCTGCCTGCCACTCCCTCTGCTTGTTTGCGCGCGCTTGCTCTCTCTGACAAATAAATAAATAAATACTATTTAAAAAAAAAACAAACCCCACACAAAACAATGTCTAAACTAAAATAGCAGTTAACAGTATGTCCTCTATGATAGTGTACTCATCACTGTCAGAAGTCTCCCTTCTAAGTCCTTGGGAGAACAACAAGATACAGTTCTGGACAAAGGGGAACACAGTAAAAACTAACTGTATATATCCTCTCTAAAAGCTCACTTATTCTTCGTAATTTGTAAGTTTATCCTCTGTATTTGATGACTCAATTATAGTTATATAAAATATGTAACTGGCAGTAGAGATAATGGTCATGGGTATAGGTCTTCAGAGTCTTAAGAGTCTTAAGAGCCAGGGTGTGACTCTAGGTGCTGCCATCTACCAGCTGTATATACCTGGCCAAGTTATTTAATTCTCTGTGCCTCAGCTGCCTCATTTGAAAATGAGCGTTAATAGTACCTACCTCATAGGGTTATTGCAAAGACTATGAGAAAATACACATATAGTGTGTAGAATGGTGCCTATTTATTATTAAAATGAAGTTAGTGAAAATGCTTAAATGTATGTCCTTAATAATGATTACTCTTTATATTCATAAGTGCTTCAGGTGGCATGCCACCGTTAATTAAGCCCCTCACCCTATTACATAAAACACCTTTGAAACTTCAGGTGTTCCCAAATAAGTGAATCCACCTCTGACTCAATACTAAGTTCAAGATACCACAAACTCTCCAAAATTTGCAAGTGATGGTAAATTGGCAAAGAGTGAAATTTTATCATTTTTAGTAATCTTGCCAAATTAAAGCCAAAAAATGGCAGTCATCTAGAACTTACTGGAGAAGATACACAAAAAAATTTCTAGTGCTGTAAGAAAATCTGTTTAAAGCAACAGGATCCATGCACTGTTCGGAAACCTACTTTGGATTTGTTTTCAAATGTATTCAATGGCTTCACTTCGTTTATCACCCAAAATCTTAAAAGGAGGCCACATTTAATTTTAATAACCCAACCTTAAAATGTTTCAGATATACTATATACAGGAGCATGCTATTACATTTTCTAATAACTTTAAATTGAAGGACATCATTAATGAAAATCAGTATTTTTTCTCTTATTAAAACATCCAGAAAAAGTACTACTACTAAGTATTTTTATTTTTTTTTATTTATTGTAGTTGATTACTTTATTTTAAATGGATGCTTTTTAGAAACGTTAGTACAGGGGCGCCTGGGTGGCTCAGTCGGTTAAGCACGTGCCTTTGGCTCAGGTCATGATCCCAGCGTCCTGGGATGGAGCCCCACATTGGGCTCCCTCTCCTCCCTGCTTGTGCTCTCTTGCTACCTCTGTCACTATGTGTCTCTACCAAATAAATAAATAAAATCTTAAAAAAAGAAATAGAAATGTTAGGGGCGCCTGAGTGGCTTAGTTAAGCATCTGCCTTCAGCTCACGTCATGATCCCAGGGTCCTGGGATGGAGCCCCACATTGGGCTCCCTGCTCAGCAGAAGTCTGCTTCTCACTCTCCTACTCCCCTGCTTGTGTTCACTGTCTCACTGTCTCTCTGTCAAATAAATAAATAAAATCTTAAAAAAAAATGTTAGTACAATAATTTACAAAAGTTTTAACATCTTTTAGTCGTCTAAAAGGTTTTCATTCCCAATACCCTATTTTACCCGTAATATTAGGAGATCTGAATTTTAGAAAACCAACATCTTCCTTGCTGCAAGAGTTGGTTATTCCAACATACAAGCAGGAAAGAAACTTAAAATACCCGTACTATCTTCAAAGAACTACCCATTGGGTTTCAGATAAACCCAACTAAAGCATCAGAAGAGAAAGTCACCTTACTTGAAAAGGTAGAGGCTTTCTCAATTTTTTCAGGTGACAGCATTCATGATCTGCTATCCAGTTGTCAAATTCTTTCAAGGCCCTGCAAATCCTGTTTAAGTCGGCTGAAATTCTGTGGTTGACAGCCATTTTCCCTCATCACTTAATTGTCCACGTTATTTATTTTCAATTTTATTAGGTCACCTTGAAATTCTCTCCTCTGAAAAGCACTGGAGGATTTTAGTTAACAGGTCTCTTTAAAAATTACCAATAAAAGCCCACACATCTTGTAGCCTACTCACATCTTAGGGGGCTGGCTTAAAAAAAAAAAAAAATCTCAGGGATCAAATGGCTATATAAGAACTGCTTCAACTTCCCTGCACCTGCACTATATTCTTAAACACCTTGAGATCCTGTATTGTGCTGCAGTTAGACAGCAGGCGCATGATCACAAGGTTTTTCAACAGCCCCTTGATCCCTTACTGCTGCAAAACTTCTCACAAGCGTTCCAGGCACTAGACTGTTGTTGTTTAATTGCTTTACCTGTTTATTTACCAACTCCATCATCTCAGGGAACGTAAACCCTGCAAACTGCTTTCTGAAACGTATCTAGAGTATCCCATGTTACTCGGAGGAAGATCTGCAGCGGGATAAAAACTTGAGTTCTGATGTTCATTCCCCTGACCCAAATTGCTGTTGCCAGGATATGCGGTAGTAATGCAGTGGTTTCTTTGAGGCTCTGAGGATGTATTTTACCCTAGAAACAGCCAATCTCTACTAAATCCCTTTTAGTCGCCGAGATTTCTGCCGTAACAACGCTCAAAAGGAAGGTATTTTAAAACAACTGAAAGACGCCTTATTCTAATTTGGCCTTTATTTTTCCCTCGATAATAACCTGTCATTACAAGGACATTTTTCATATAGCGTTTGCAACTAAAGAAAGAAAAAAAGGAGCTTCTGGAGCTAGTTATCACACGCTAAGGAAGTCCCTTATCGTTATGCTTCTTAAAAATCTTTCGAGGGAGGATTTGGGGCTAAGCTTACGGCGACCACAGTCCTGTAACTTACTCTTTTCCAAGCAAGATGAACGGCCTAGTAACAGCAACATTTACGCCTAGGGAAAGCTCAATGTTTGACCAAGGAGGCGGATGATAACTCAAGGATCTTTTTTCCATGGGAAGAAATGGAAAGCTACACAATGAAAGGGATTTATCACACTGAGGATAGACGAAGGACGACCTCAAGAAGAGCCCTGCGAGCAAAACCCAGGGTCGAAGCCCTAGTCTCAGCAACACCCGCCTGAAGCCCTCCCAACCCATCCCTCGTTTCCCCCCGGGAGCCTGCCCGGCGCCTTCACAGGCCCGGCACACCCGAGGGGAGCACCGTCCCCAGTCTGCGGCCCAACCAAGCTTCCGAAACCCGCCGGAGCAGGCCGAAGCTGCAAACCCGGCGGCCTGAGCTTAACAGGTAAGAGAATACGAGGTGAGAGGAGATACGGCCTCGCCTCAAGCTGGGAGGCCCGTGGAGGAACTGGGAGGCGGGAGAAGAGCAAGCCGGTTCGTAAGCCGGAGGAGAGCTTGAAAGGAAAAGAGCTAGGAGCGGGGGATGAGCACGTCCCGGCTCCGCCAGCGCCTTCCCGGATTCTCGGCGACGCCCGTGTTTACCTGAAAGTCCCGATCCTCGTTGAAGCGGGAGAAGCGGTCCGCCATTTTGCCGCCTTCACTCCTCTCAGGCCGACGCTCTCCGGTTCGCTCCTTCCCTCCCGCGACACCCGCCCCCTCGCTCCCCTCCCCAATTCCCCGCCTCCTCCCACGCCCACCCGGCGCGCGCTGGCGAGGGAGGGAGGAAGCGAGAAAGCGCGTCTAGAAGGGGGCCCCGTCGGCGCAGGCGCTTTTCAGCCCTGGAGGCGGAACCTTCCCTTAAATCCCCTCTCCGATCGCGGCCCAGAGCGACCCCGACGGCAGCGCGTGCGCACTCGCGCCGGAGAGCGGCAAGCGCTTCCGGAGAGAAAGGTCACAAGGGCGCAATACGCTTAGGTCCGGATGTTTTCCACCTGCTGGTTTCCCCGACTGGGATGTATTTTCTTACCCTCTGTCTCCATGTGTGTGCAGAAGTCCATCCTCTACTTTATTCACTAAATAGCAATATAATGCAGTGGTTGAGAGCGTGGATTTTTGGAGCCAGACTACTTCGGTTCCCAGTTTGCTCTGAGGATTAAATGGCAAACGAGACAGGAAAGACCCCTTCTCTTATGGGGTTTACATTCCGGTGGGCGGGGGGGATCAGATACATAGTAAAAATAATTACATAATTTTAAATGTTGACGAGTATTACAAAAAAATAAAACAGTACAGTTATGAGACCTCTGAAATGACCTTTGGCCTTTGAGGAAAAGCAAGGGGCAAGCCCCCCTCCCCCCGCCCAATTCCTGCAGCTTTCAAGCAAAGGGAACTTTAGACCCACACGCCCCTCGACTGCTAAGGGTTTCCATTGTTAGGAGATTTAATATTAAGAGTATTTTTCAAGAGATCGAAGTTGATCCAAATCAACTAAAGCTCTCTGGCTTTCAGTTTCCTTTTATAAAATAAGGAAATTGAATTTGGTAATCTCTACTGCCACAGCCCCAGCAATGACTGTGGGTTATGATTCAGACTTTTCCATCCTATGGTTTTCCTGAGGACCCCACCCAGCCCTCCAGCTCCCTCAGCCAAAATACATAAAACAGGTAGGAGAGGGTATGAAGACTAACCTGCTTTTGAAAAGAGTACTTGACAGAAATCACAAAATGGAAAATAGCCCTTACCCTACCCTGAGAGAGTCAAGTGGAATGTAAATTTTGGGAAGGATATGTATCTTCTATTCCTTTGTTACCCTTTGCCTCATCAAACCCCCAGTCCAAGCAGAATAAAATTGTAAGCAGCGAAAAGAACTCTGAGAGGAAGAACACAGACTGTAAACATTGTAAAGAGATTGAGGGTAAATGTGGCAGACTGAATCACATGGATACACATGACACATTTACCTCTTCTCCCTCTCTCAGCCCTACTAAGATGACAGTAAAAGGATGAGCAGGGTGAACACCTGGGTGGCTCAGTTGGTTGAGGGCCTGACTTTTGCTCAGGTCATGATCCCCGGGGCCTGGGATCAAGCCTCCATCAGGCTCCCTGCCTGGCCAGGAGTCTGCTTCTCTCTCTCTTCTGCATTCCCCCTGCTTGTGCTCTCTGGCTCTATCTCTGGCAAATAAATAAATAAAATCTTTAAAAAATAAATAAAAATAAAATCTTAAAAAAAAAAAAACATCTTGGAAGCTGGAGAGCACAGATAAATGGAAATGACTTCAGTAGAATAGAGAAAGTCCTAGAGTGGGAAAGCCAGCAATCAAGTTGACTAAGGCTAAGGTGTACCACAAAAATTCAGGAATTGGAATCATTAGGTACCAAGATGAAGATGGAGATGGAGTTGAAAACAGGACTTGTTACAAGGCACTTTATTTTATTTTTTTTTAAGATTTTATTTATTTATTTGACAGAGATCACAAGTAGGCAGAGAGGCAGGCCGACAGAGAGGGGGAAGCAGGCTCTCCGCTGAGCAGAGAACCCGATGCGGGGCTCCATCCCAGCACTCTGGGATCATGACCTGAGCCTAAGGCAGAGGCTTTAACCCACTGAGCCACCCAGGCGCCCCTACAAGGCACTTTAGAGAGCAGTCAAACTCTAAACCCCTTTCCCACCCCGGTAGTAAACTGGAGGGTTCTCCTCTGAAAAGACTAAACAAAGAGACTCTTTTAACATATCTGGCACAGATAAGGAAATAGATACCATGCTATAAATGGGCAGGTTTAGTAAAGCTAACATTCTGGTTGGAGGCAGGCTTCTTCCAGCTTAGTGGGAAAAAACCTACACATACCAAAAAATAGTACTAGAGTCTCCCCAGCATACAAAGGTCATGTTCCAGCCCAGATATCCCACAGAAAAGTCCGTCATTCCAGAAGCCCCATCCACACACAGCTTCCACTCAGCTCTTATGTATGAATGGATGCCAAAATAACCAGGTATTGAAAGAAACCTGTAAGACAGAAACACCTCACCCCAAAACAAAAGCAAAACAAAATAAAAAACAGCAAGTGGAATTCAGAGGAACCAGAAATAATGGAAATAATAGAAGAAGCCATCAAAGAATTGCAATCAATACCCACAGAGATATGAGATTACCTCAGGAAATAAGGACAACAGGGAGCATCGGATGCCAAAAAAGAGGAAAGAATATTCAGAGATTAAGAAGTAACTTTTGGGGGTGCCTGGATGGCTGTCGTTAGCATCTGCCTTCTGCTCAGATCATGACCCCAGGGTCCTGGGATCGAGCCCCAGTTCGGGCTGCCTGCTCAACGGGAAGCCTGCTTCTCCCTCTCTCACTCCCCCTGATTGTGTCCCTTCTCTTGCCGTGTCTCCGTCAAATAAATAAACAAAATCTTAAAAAAAATAACCTTTGAAAGTTAAAATGTCTTAAGCAGAAATGAAAAATTCAATAGAAGACTTAGGAAATAAAATTGCAGAAATCTCCCAAAAAACAATAAAAAGACACCCTGGTCCAAGCCACCTTTACTTTCTCCTTAATCATGGCAAGAGTTCCTAAGTGTTCTGCTTCCACCTGACCCCCTACAGTCGTCAGCAGAACTATGGTGATCCTGTTACAAGGTCAGTTAGATTACATAAGTCCTCTACTACAACCCTCCAGTGGTTTTCCCTGTCATTCACACTAAAAGCCATCATCACCTCACCTCTCAGACCTCATTCCTCTCTGCTCACTGTGTCCCTCCTCTCTGGGCACACTGACCTCCTATACACTGACCTCCTATAACTTGATCCCACAGGCCTGCTCCTGTGTCAGCCTGCCCCACTGAGGGGCTATGTATATGTTGTTCTTCCTGCCTCATTCTTTCCCAGATATCCACCCAGGTGGCTTGGCCCCTCACCCTCTGGTCTTTACTTGAATATTAGTTTCTCAGTAAGATCTTCCCTGATCACTGTGTTTAAAATCACAGGGTTCAGGGGCACTTGGGTGGCTCAGTGGGTTAAGCCTCTGCCTTTGGCTCAGGTCATGATCCCAGCTGGGATCAAGCTCCACACAGGGCTTTCTGCTCAGCAGGGACCCTGCTTCCCCCACTCCTTCTCTGCCTGCCTCTCTGCCTACTTCTGATCTCTGTCTGTCAAATAAATAAATAAAATCCTTTAAAAAATACTCCAAATCACAGAGTTCAGTATTCTGAACTTCCCAGCCTCTTTCCCTACTTTTATTTTTCTCCTTAGTACTTACCACTTTCTAAAATGTAATGTAAATTCCATGAGAGCAGAAATTCTCTCAGTTCTACCCCCTTCTTCTTTTTTTATTTTTTAAAGATTTTATTTATTTATTTGACTGAGAGAGACAGCGAGAGAGGGAACACAAGCATGGTGGAGCTGGAGAGGGAGAAGCAGGCTCTCCGCTGAGCAGGGAGCCCAACATGGGGCTCGATCCCAGGACACCAGGATCATGACCTGAACCAAAGGCAGACCCTTAACAACTGAGCCACCCAAGCTCCCCTCTATTCCCTTCTGTATCCTTAACCCCTGAATAATAAATGACACACAAGAGGCACTAAATAAGGATTTTTTTGAATAGATGAGAAAAAAAGTAAGAAAGAACAGATAAGAAAATAGAAGGATCAATTCAATATCTGAAGAGCAGAGTTTCCAGAAAGAACAGGGGGGAAAATGGAAGGAAGAGCATATTGAAGAAATAACATGTAAACTTTTTCTGGTTCAAACTGAAAGGGCCCAGCATAATGGATGGGAAAAGAGCTTGCTGCCAGGTACAGCATTGTGAAATTTCAGGACGCAGGGATAAAGAGAAGTTCTTACAGGTTTTCAAAGAAATATAAGTCACACATGAAGGATTGGAAATTGGAATGATCCTTTTCTCCAAAACACCAGAGTAAGGGGTAATGCCCTGAAAATTCTGAGAGGAGGGTTTTTAACCTAGAAATCTATATCCACCCAAATCATTACCCAACCATGAAAGAAGAAAATGGCATTTAGACCTGCAAGCTCTCATAAAAATCTATTTTCCAAAGATTCTTTCCTGGAAGCCACCAAAAAATGCTCTACAGCAAAACGAGTAAAACAAGAAAACGGAGACTTGAGATCCAGAAATCAGACATCCAGCCTGAAAAAGAAGTGAAGACATTTCCCAGGGTGAGCATGTAAAGTCATTCCAGGATGACAGCTATGAGGCAGGCCTAAAATCACCCAATCCAAATGAAACACAGGAGGATACAGGAGAAAAGGGGCCCCAGGAAGGTTGTTGCCAAGCCAGAAAGAAACCTGATGGAATACTAGTGTGTCTGAGAGAGACTTTCACACTTCTCCAAAGTGTTTGGAGGGGAAAAAGCAGTGACAAGAATAAAAAAACAAGGATCGCCTGGATGGCTCAGTGGGTCAAGCATCTGCCTTCTGTTCAGGTCCTGATCTGAGAGTCCTGATCCCAGGGTCCTGGGATCCAGCCCCCTGCTCAGAGGGAAGTCTGCTTCTCTCTCTGCACCGCCCCCCCCAAATAAATAAATAAAAATTTTTTAAAAGAATATAGAAAACCGGGACGCCTGGGTGGCTCAGTTGGTTAAGCGGCTGCCTTCGGCTCAGGTCATGATCCCAGCGTCCTGGGATCGAGTCCCACATCGGGCTCCTTGCTCAGCAGGGAGCCTGCTTCTCCCTCTGCCTCTGCCTGCCACTCTGTCTGCCTGTGCTCGTTCGCTCTCTCTCCCTCTCTCTCTGACAAATAAATAAATAAAATCTTAAAAAAAAAAAAAGAATATAGAAAACAAAGTAAGGAAGGAAGGAAGGGAGGAAGGGGGGGAAGGGGGGGAAAGAAAATTTACCTCAATGGAGAAAATTATAAGAGAAAATATTTTTTAAGATTCTATTTTGTGGAGGGGGGGACACCTGGGTGGCTCAGGTGGTTAAACATCTGCCTTTGGCTCAAGTCATGATCTGGTCCTGGGATTGAGCCCCACAATGGGCTCCCTGCTCAGGGAGAAGTCTGCTTCTCTCTCTCCCTCTGCCCCTCCCCACCCACTGTTGGTATTCTCTCTCTTTAATGAATAAATAAAAGATTTAAAAAAATAAAATAAAGATTTTATTTTTTTAAGCAATCTTCACACTCAATGTGGGGCTCAAATTCACAACCCTGAGATCAAGAATCACACACCCCACCACTGAGTTGGCCAGGTGCCCCATAGGGAAAAAACCTGATGATAGTAATTTTACCTGGTAACATAGCTTAACTGTGAAAAATATTTACAGCCACCATAATATAAAAACTGAATATTGATCTTACAAAAAAATTTTTTTAAGATTTTATTTATTTATTTGATAGACAGAGATCACAAGTAGGCAGAGAAGCAGGCAGAGAGAGAGGGGGAGGCAGGCTCCCTGCTGAGCAGAGAGCCCAATGTGGGACTCAATCCCAGGACCCTGGAATCATGACCTGAGCTGAAGGCAGAGGCTTTAACCCACTGAGCCACCCAGGCGCCCCCCCAAAATTTTTTTAATGATTTTATTTATTTATTTGAGAGAGAGAGAGTATGAGAGGAGAGAGGTCAGTGGGAGAAGCAGACTCCCTGCCAAGCAGGGAGCCTGATATGGGACTTGATCCCGGGACTCGATCCCAGGACTCCATCCCAGGACTCCAGGATCATGACCTGAGCTGAAGGCAGTCACTTAACCAATTGAGCCACCCAGGTGCCCCACTAACAAAAATGTTTAACAGAAGTATATAGTGAGGGTATAGGAAAGGAAAGAGGGATAATGAGAGATCTAAGTCTTCTTCCCTAGGGGGAACTCAATAGATAATGTCTCCATTTGAAAAAAAAAAAAAAAAGAAATATTAGTATGGGGGGTGCTTGGGTGGCTCAGTGGGTTAGGCCTCTGCCTTTGGCTCAGATCATGATCTCAGGGTCCTGGGATTGAGCCCTGCATCAGTCTCTCTGCTCTCGACAGGGAGCCTGCTTCCTCCTCTCTCTGCCCGCCTCTCTCTACCTACTTGTGATCTCTGTCTGTCAAATAAATAAATAAATAAAATATTTTTTTTTAAAAAGAGAAGTATTAGTATGAGCATACTATTTAGAACTAAGAAATATTGGAAATAGACATGATTAAAAATAAAGAAGATAGAGCTAGAGGTGAAAGCAGTTACCTCCAAATAATAAGGATTAGGGGTGAGATGAACTAAGGAAGGGGACTGCCATTTTTCACAAAAAGCCATGTAGAATAGTTTGACTTTTAGTCTGTGGATATCTATTACTTCAATTAAAAGCAGAAATTCAATCTGATGACTTAAAAAATATCCACACCAGTCAATTCTCTGTTTTTTTCACTTATTGAAGGGATACGACAACATAGAAAAGAGACCAAAACAATTTAGGACTCAGATTGTTCTATATTTGGCCAAGAAGAAAAGTTCTTAGATATTTTAAAAGTTTATCCCTATTTACCAACCTTTGGCGGGGCGGGCGGCAGTTACTATGTGTCATGCCTCCACCGTGCTAACATCTTCACATCCATGATCTTGTTTGATGCTCACAGCCACCCTCTGAAGTAGGTATTATGATTAGCTTTTTTTTTCTCATTTCCCAAGTGAGGCTTATGTGAATTTACCCGAGGCCAGACTCCCAGTAAGAAGTGGAGTCTGGATTCAAATAGGGTCGGCCTGGGTCAAGAGCCCCTCCTCTAAACCTCTACTCCCTGACACCAGACTAGACATTTATCCAGTGGGAACTGGCATGGGGAAAGACCAGCACTGGGAACGTTGAAGCTGATGGCCGATGAGAGCAGGAGGAGGGCTGGGCACTGAAGGCAAAGGAGGAAAGAGTTAGGGCAGGCTTAGGAGGCCCTCCCTCCCTCTAGACCTCCACAACCCCAACCTCACCCAAGGTCAGACTCTTGGTAACCAAATGGCTAGAGTGGGATTGCTTGATGAGCCTCCACAGCCTGCAAGGGTGTAGGGTCAGTAAGTATGGATAGAGGGCTGTGTAGGAGAAGGAAAATATCTTTTCCTCTATCTTTTTAAGTTCTCCACTAGGAACCCCTGTAATAAAAGGCAGATTAATGAGACAAAAAGCATACAGATTTATTTAAGGTGAGTTGTAAGTGGCGTGGGAGCCTGCAGGAGGAAATGAAGACCCAAAGAAATAGTTAAACCTGGTACACCTGGGTGGCTCAGTCGGTTGGGCATCTGCCTTCAGCTCAGGTCATGGCCCCAGGGTCCTGGGACCGAGTTCCACATGGGGCTCTCTTTTAGGTGGGGAGTCTGCTTCTCCCTCTGCCACTCCCCCTGATTGTGCTCTCTCTCTGCCAAATAAATAAATTTTAAAAAGAAAGAAAGGAAGAAAGAAAGAAATAGTTAAACCTGAGTGGTTTTCTGCTAGGTTTGATGAGGAGTAGAAAGCTGTAGACAGATATAATAGGATAAAGAGTATGAGGCAAATATCATCAACTGAGAGAAAGGTAGCAAGGTCTGTTCATTCAGCTTCTTCCCAGTATCCCTCAGTCTTCAGAGATAAGGGTGCTTCTTTCCAGCAGGTTCAGAGAGCACTTCTCATATGGCAGTTTTATGACCTGCTTCAGGGCGTTGGAAAACCCTTTCTCCACCTGTCATGTTTTGAATTCCTTTAACTTGAAATATTCAATATGTCCCGGTGCCATATTTGGGGGTAGCACGTGCCGGACTCCATCCGTTGGAACCTGCATCCTGTGGAAGGCACAAATGTGGGTTACTGGTTTATTTATTTTGCATGGTTGGGGGAAGGTGACTTGCTTATCTGTGAAATCAGATTTTTGTTCCTTTCTCATCTGGAGGGACATTTGGGACGGTGAAACCAAGAGCTGTTTCTGTTTGGGCCCTGTGGACCCAGCTGTGTCTCCTGAGGAGTCCTGGGTACAACATGAGGGGGAGCAAGTCCCTGGTGGCTATGTGAGGGACTGTCCCTGGGCCCTTCCTATGGCTCCCTCCCACTGCTCCTTTAGGGAGAGATAAGAATAACCCACACCTTCATCTCAAATTTGCTCTGATAATCCCACCAATACTGTCAAAGAGCTGTCACTGTGTAGCTTCCACCATTTTGTGGAAGAGGACATGGAGGCTAAGGCAGATAGAGTCACTTGGCCAAAGTCATACATGTAGTAGGTGAAGAGCTAGAACCAGAAACCCATGGCCTTCCCATGCCTCTCTTAAACTAATAACAAGGAGCACCTGGGTGGCTCAGTGGGTTAAGCCTCTGCCTTTGGCTCAGGTCATGATCCCAGGGTTCTGGGATTGAGCCCCACATTGGGCTCTCTGCTCAGTGGGGGCCTGCTTCCCCCTCTGCCTGCCTCTCTGCCTACTTGTGATCTCTCTCTCTGTCAAATAAGTAAATAAGATCTTTTAAAAAAAACCTAATAACGGGGCGCCTGGGTGGCTCAGTGGGTTAAAGCCGCTGCCTTCGGCTCAGGTCATGATCCCAGGGTCGTGGGATCGAGCCCTGAATCGGGCTCTCTGCTCTGTGGACAGCCTGCTTCCTCCTCTCTCTCTGCCTGCCTTTCTGCCTACTTGTGATCTCTGTCTATCAAATAAATAAATAAAATCTTAAAAAAAAAAAAACTAATAACAGTAGTACTTACTGCACATTTTAGTATTTACATGCAATTTATGGGTATTATTTCATTAATCTCAAAATAATCCAACTAGTTGATAACTTCATTAAGATAATTAAGATAATTCATTAAGATAATGATAACTTCATTAAGATAATGATGTTATCAACTAGTTGGATTATCATTGGGCAGATGAAGAGGAAAGGCTCAGAGAGGTCAAATAATTTGTTCTTGATCACACGGCTACTAAAATTCAAATGCGGTGTGGTCATCCCAGCTCACACGTAGCAAAGACAGGAGCTCAAGTGTATGAGTTGGGATGGAATTTAGGACAGTGGGAAGAAAGCACCCTATGGTATCTTTAATGCCCAAAGGCATTCAAATGCAACTCAAATTAAAAAATGGGCGAACCTGGCTGGCTCAGTTGGAGGAGTACATGATTCTTGATCTCAGAGTTGTGAGTTCAGGCCCTACAAGGGGTAGAGTTTACTTAATTAAAAAAAAAAAAAAATTGAAGAGGTGCCGAGGTGGTTCAGTCTGTTAAGCATTTGCATTTGGCTCAGGTCATAATCCCAGAGTCTGGGGATAGAGCCCCACCTCAGGCTGCCTACTCAGCGGGGAGTCTGCGTCTCCCTCTCCCTCTGTGCCCCGCCCCCGTGCTCGCTCGCTCTCTCTAATAAATAAATAAAATACTTAAAATTTTTTTAATTTTAATCTTTAAAAAATTAATTTAAATAATTAAACAAAAAAACAACCCCCCCTCCTGCCGGCTCTAGGACTCCTCTATGCTCCACCAGTTCCTAGAGGGCAGTCTTCAGGATATTTACTCTACTCATGAAACATTTATTGTGTGCCTAGTCTGAAGCTCTGGGTGCTGGAGATACTGAAGTGACTTGGCAGGAGAGGTCCTGCATTGAGTTTACTTTCTGGCAGTGGGGGAAGTGGGGAGAGACACAATACACAAGTAAACAAGTGAGATTATTTCAGAGACAGCCAGGTGCAGAGAAGATAGGAACACCCAGTGATGTGATACAGGGAGACAGGATTGAGAGGAGCTGGGTGAAACTACTTTAAATTCAGCCACAATTCTGCAGAGGTGACATTTGAGCTGAGAGCCGGGTCTGATAAACTGGGGCAGACAGTTCCAGGCAGAGGCAGGGCGGGTAGCAGAAGGCTCTGTCCTCAGAAGGGCCCCACCCTTGGGTTAACACACCCCGGGGGGTTAACTGTTATATCTTGACATTCTTAATGTGCCCCACATTTTCATTTTCTACTGGGAAATGGGCCCTGTAGCCAGTCCAAGTGAGAGGGACCACAAGGAATGGGGGAAGAGGATTTAGAGGTGAAGCGGGGACCACCCCCCTCACGGGAGCTGGAGCTTACTCCACACACAAGGGAAATCTTTCACAGAACCCATCGGGGCGCCAGTCTGGCTCAGTCGCTAGAGCATGTGACTCATGTGACTCTTGATCTCAGTGTTGTGAGTTCAAGCCCCAAGCTGAGTGTAGAGCTTACTTTAAAAATAAATAAATAGGGGCGCCTGGGTGGCTCAGTTGGGTTAAAGCCTCTGCCTTCAGCTCAGGTCAGGGTCCCAGGGTCCTGGGATCAAGCCTCGAATCAGGCTCTCTGCTCGGCAGCGAGCCTGCTTCCCCCTCTTTCTCTGCCTGCCTCTCTGCCTACTTGTGATCTCTGTCTGTCAAATAAATAATCAATAAAATCTTAAAAAGAAAGAAAGAAAGAAAGAATGACTTCCAGGGGGTACCCGCCAGCTCAGTCAGTAGAGCAAGTGACTGTTGATCTCAGGGTCATGAGTTTGAGCTCCACCTTATCAGGTGTAGAGTTTACCTTAAAAAAAAAAAAAAAAAAGACTTCCGGGTTCCCGGTGTAAGTAACTAGGTGGAATATGGAATCATTCACTGAGATTGGGAAAGTTGTGTGGGCAGTGGACAAATTTGGGAGGGTATCAAGAGTTGCACTTTATTTATTTTCTATTTATTTAAAGCTTTTAATTTTTAAGTCATCTCTGCACCCAGCATGGAGCTTGAAACCACAGCCCTGAGATCAAGATCACAAACTCCACTGATTGTGCCAGCCAGACACCCCAAGGGTTGCACTTTAGACATGCTAAGTCTGAGATGTCTCTGAGAATTTAAATGGAGATGATAGAAAATCAATTGTCTATATGGATTTTTTGAAAGAGTTTATTTATTTACTTGACAGAGAGAGAGACCACAAGTAGGCAGAGAGAGAGGGAGAAGCAGGCTCCCTGCTGAGCAGAGAGCCCAATGTGGGGCTTGATCCCAGGAGCCCAAGATCACAGCCTGAGCCGAAGGCAGAGGCTTAGCCCCCTGAGCCACCCAGGCGCCCCATCTATATGGGTCTTGACTTTAGAGGAGATTCTCAAAATAGGGTCAGAATAACATAGAGTGCTTGTTAAAAATGCAAACTATGGTGCCCCACCCCAGTTCTGCCAAATGAAAATACCACGCCCCCTCCCAAAACATGATTCTGAAGCTCATGAAAATCTGAGGCCAACTGTTCTAAGAATTTCTAGAAGGCAAGGGGCCAAGGCATCCTCCTTCCCTCTGCAGATTCTTAAAGCTAAGGGATGGAACCATCACTTAGTGACTCATACTATTTAACCTGAGAAGTATCTGTGCTAGGACATTTAGTAAAAATGGCCTGCGACCCCCAGGACCACCCAGACTTTGGGGGAGGCAGACATTAGGTAGAATCGTTAACGTCCACTGTTCAGGTGTGGGGATAGGAAGGAGCGTGTAAGAAGCACAGTGTTGGGAGGGCACCTGGCGGGGTGGGGTAGGGGGGCGCAGTTGGTTGGACATCTGACTCTTGGTTTCCTCTTCAGTCGTGATCTCAGGGTTGTGGGATCGAGCCCCGCATCTACCACCGCATCAAGCCCCGTGTGGGGCTGGGAACTCAGCCCAGAGTCGGCTTAAGACTCTCTCCGTCCCCCTACCCTGCTCTGGCGTGTGTATGTGCACGCATGCTCGCGCTCTTTCTCGCAAATAAATAAATCTTAGGGAAAAAAAAAAAAAGCACAGTGTGGGTTCAGACTTTTCTTGGCACTCATTATCATATATAAAGTTTAAAAGGCGAAAGATTTATTTGATCTGAAGAGAAACCAGAGTATATGTTACATATCTAAAGTTTAAGATCATTGTAACCGATTCAAAAACAAATTTTTTTTGAGCTGAGGACAGTTACGAGAGCGATGATAAGAGGGAGCGTTTGAAAAGGCGGTACAGCAAGGGCAGAGACTAAGCCCACAAGAAACAGCAGACTGGAAACTGGACTTTGGTGGGTATTGCGGTAGCAGGGGACCCAGGGGGAGAGGGAACAGGGAGAGGGTTAGAGGGGAGGTTGTTTACCATATCCTGTTTTGGCCCTTGTGTAGTGTCCAGCTTGGGGCAATCACACGCCCCAGTGCCCGGTTCAGGCCCCGGAGGACCAAAAAAGTGAACGAACACCTCCTAGAGCTGCAATGGGTATGTGTGTGCTGCCACCTACCGTCCCGATGAGGTAATGCGGGCGCCTTCGGGCCTCCTGGTCTGCCCCAAGGAGATCTCAGATCCTGGGTTTACAAACCGGGAGTCTCCCTCTCTAAGCAGCCTCCAGCTCTGAGGAGGAGGTCCGTTAGGGCCAAAAGGGATTTAATGAAGCAGTTTCGGGGAGGAGTCTTAAACTGCACCCCCAAATGCCTGGTCAGAATCAGAAACTACTTCCAGAACCTGAATTTCTCCCATCCGCACCACACCCCACTGATTTGCCAGGATTTGGAGCCTCTGCTCAGGGCTATTCCTGCCTTTCCTGAGTTGATCATCCAGTGTGGGGGCCAATAAATCAATCCATACGTTTACTTGATAGTAAACAATGCAAGAGAAGTCCCAAGGTGCTGCCACCCAATGGGAGACAATCAGTTCTAGTTCTGGGGTAGGAAGGTTCAAAAGGGCAAGAAGGAACAGCGGAGGTGGAAAGGTGGAAGTGGAGGCTATCTTTGGAGAATAGCTCCAGTTTGGGTCAGCAGGGAAGGGAGAATATATACCAAGCAGAGGAAATGAGGAGGATGGGGGACTTCCATTTCTAGTAAGTTATTCTAGATAGTTATTCAGACCAACCTCCCCCCTGAAAGCAACTGCAAATGCTTTATAAAAGATGTTAAACATCTCCTTAACAATATCAGAAATAGGGGCGCCTGGGTGGCTCAGTGGGTTAAAGCCTCTGCCTTCAGCTCAGGTCATGATCCCAGGATCCTGGGATCGAGCCCCGCATCAGGCTCTCTGCTCCGCGGGGAGCCTGCTTCCCCCTCTCTCTCTGACTGCCTCTCTACTTGTGATCTCTGTCTGTCAAATAAATAAATAAAATCTTAAAAAAAACAATGTCAGAAATATATGACAATGGAGTTATAAATTAGGCCAAAGCCTAAGGGAAAATGGAATCCCAGAAAGGCATTGGAATATGGAACTGAAGTGACCCAGAATGCAGAAAAGAGGAGCAAAAAGACAAAAGAGTTGAGAGACATGGAGGATACACGTAACTGTCTAACGTAGCTTAATCAGAGTTCTAGAAGGAAATGACCAGAGAATGTGGCCAGGGTGAGATTTGAAAGATAATGGTTAGGAATTTCCCAATACTGGGTGCCTGGGTGGCTCAGTGGGTTAAGCCTCTGCCTTCGGCTCAGGTCATGATCCCAGGGTCCTGGGATGGAGCCCCGCATCGGGCTCTCTGCTCAGTGGGGAGCCTGCTTCCCTTCCTCTCTCTCTGCCTGCCTCTCTGCCTACTTGTGATCTCTCTCTGTCAAATAAATAAATAAGATCTTAAAAAAAAAAAAAAAGAATTTCCCAATACTGGTGAGGCACCAATCCACAAGTTCCGGAAGCCCAAAGAATCCCAAGCAAAGTAAATAAAATAAAATTCACATGTAGGGATGCCTGGGTGGCTGAGTTGGTTAAGCATCTGCCTTCAGCTCAGGTCATAATCCCAGGAGCCTGGGTTTGAATCCCCCATCATGCTCCCTACTCAGACGGGAGCCTGCTTCTCCCTCTGCCTGCTGCTTCCCCTGCTTGTGCACGCTCTCTCTCTAACAGATTAATTAATTAACTAATTTTTTTAAAGATTTTATTTATTTATTAGTTAGAGAGAGAGAGAGCGCGAGCACAGGCAGACAGAGAGGCAGGCAGAGGCAGAGGGAGAAGCAGGCTCCCTGCCGAGCAAGGAGCCCGATGTGGGACTCGATCCCAGGATGCTGGGATCATGACCTGAGCCGAAGGCAGCCGCTTAATCAACTGAGCCACCCAGGCGTCCCTTAATTAACTAATTTTAAAAACAATCCACATGTAGCTATATTACAAAGAAACTTTAGAGTGACAAGTCTAGAAAGAAAATCTTTTTTTAAAAAGATGGTATTTATTCCTTCGGCTCAGGTCATGATCCCAGGGTCCTGGGATGGAGTCCCGCATTGGGCTCCTTGCTTGGCAGGGAGCCTGCTTCTCTCTCCGCCTCTGCCTGCCATGCTGCCTGCTTGTACGCACTCTCTCTCTCTCTCTGACAAATAAATAAATAAATAAAATCTTTTAAAAAGATATTATATTATGTTATAATCTTTTAAAAATATTATATTTATTTATTTGAGACAGAGAGGGAGAGAGAGAGAGCATGAGTGGTGGGGAGGGGCAGAGGGAGAGGGAGAAGGAGACTCCCTGCCGAGCAAGGAGCCCTATGTGGGGCTTGATCCCAAGACCCTGACATCGTGACCTGAGCAGAAGACAGACGCTTAACCGACTGAGCCACCCAAGTGGCCCTAGAAATATAAGAGCAGTCTTCTCACCAGCAGTAATGGAAACTAGAAGACAGTGGAATGATATCTTGAACATGATGAAAGAAAATAATTTCTGGGAGAGCCTGGGTGGTTCAGTTGGTTAAAGGGTCTGCCTTCAACTCAGATCATGATCCCAGGGTCCTAGGATCAGGCCCCTCATTGGGATCCCTGCTCAGTGGGGAGTCTGCTTCTCCCTCCACCCCTCTACCCCCACTCGTGCTCTCTCTCACTCTCAAATAAATAAGTAAAATCTTAAGAAAGAAAAAAGAAAAGAATTTCTGGGGTACCTGGCTGGCTCTGTTGGTAGAGCATGTGACTCTTGATCTCAGGGTCATGAGTTTCAGTCCCATGTTGATATAGAAATGACTTAAAAAATAACTTCTAAAAAAATTAAATAACTTCTGACCTAGAGTTCAAGAGAAAATTTTCAAACAAGTAAAAACTAAGAGTTTGCCATTAGCAGAGCTTTGCTGAAGGAAATTCTAAAGGATGCAATTCAGACAGAAGGAAAGTGATCAGACACAGAAGGTCTGAGCTGCGAGAAGGAATGAACACTTGTGCATGAATGTTCATAACAGCATTCTTCATAATAACCAAAAAGTGAAAACAACCCAAATGCCCATAAACTGATGAATACATAAACAAACTGTGGTCTGTCCATACAATGGAATCAGTCACAAAAAGAATTAAGTATTGAGACATGTTAGGACATGGATGAACCTTGAAAGCATTGTATTCAATGAAAGAAGCCAAACCCAAAGGTCCACATGTGTGATTCCATTTACAAGAAACGTCCAGAATAGGCAAATCCATAGACACAGACAGAAGGTAGATTCGTGGTTGCCAGGGGCTTCCGGAAGAGAAGAATGGGGAGCAGCCGCCAAAGAGCACAGGACTTCTTTTTAAAGATTCTACTTATTTATTTGACAGAGAGAGAGATCACAAGTAGGCAGAGAGGCAGGCAGAGAGAGAGAGGGAAGCAGGCTCCCTACTGAGCAGAGTGCCCGATGCGGGGCTCGATCCCAGGGTCCTGGGATCATGACCTGAGCCGAAGGCAGAGGCTTAACCCACTGAGCCACCCAGGTGCCTCCAAATGGTCCTTTTTACATAAAGTGGAAGAATCCTGGTGTCATTACGGATGCAGGTGGAAGGTAAGTAAAGGTACTGATCAACCTTGGACTTTGATGTACATTGTAGTTGTTAGCGTACAGGCCTGTATGTAAATATGGGACGTCATTTGTAGCACAATCCCTAAGGAATAGAAACACAAGTGCAGGAATGACAGTAAGGCCTAGTGTGGCTTGGGGGATCCAGTCGAATCCTGTCACAGTAACCCCTGGCTCCGGAGATTAGGGTTATCGGAGGAAGAAGACAGATGTTAGAAGAACCACAGGCAGGACCTTAAGGGTCGCCTGATTCACCCTACTCCTTCACACAGCACTGCTGTCATTTATCAGGTAGGTGTTGGCTCCTCCTGGGGGCCACAGTGGGCCAGTCTCTGCCTTCTTGGAACTGTGTGGCCAGGAAGAGAGGCCGGAGGTGTGACCCAGAGCACAGCACACAGGGACCTGCGGCTCAGACTGAGAAACTCACCATGGATGCCGAGAGCTGGGGAAAGTCCCCGAAGAGTTTCCAGGAGGGGATGAAGTGTTCATTCCAGCTGCAGAGCAGAATGGATTGGAAGGAGGTAGGAGTGGAAGCCCAGACTACACCAGGATTCTCGCCTACAGACAGGGAGGCCGGAGCGTGGCGGGCAGATGGGGGAGAGAGTAAACGGAAAGGATGTGGATCCTGTGGAAACCCCCTGGATGTGGGGGTGTGGGGAGGGAGGAGCCTAGGAACCTTGGGGTTCAGGCAGAGGTCCAGGGACTTGCCAGGGTCCTCGGGGAGCTGGTGGCTGAGCCAAAGCTGAGAGCGGACCAGGGTCTTTCCACCACACGGCTGGAGACATGGCCACACCCGAGAAGAAATCCGGGCAGATGAGAACCAGACAGTCTGGCACAGGGAGGCCCAGATCCGGCATCGTCAGCCTGTATGTGATGGTTAAACGTAAGAGAGGCCGGGTTCTCTGAGGCCGAGATAGAACCTGGGCTCCGCACCAGAGCTAGCACACAGAAATGGGGTCGGCAAAGAGTAGAGCTGACAGCTGTCAGGAGAGCCACGGACCGGCCCCCCGCTTCACTGCTGCCTTATCCCAGGCCTTTCCCCAACCTCCCTGAGTCTCAGCTTCTGCGGTGGACAGATTCTCAGACAGCCTCCCCTCCTCATGTTCACACCCTGGTGGGATCCTCTTCCCTTGACTGTGGACACAACCCACGACGTGCTTCTAACTCTGTAGAATATGGCAAAGGGGAGGAGATGTCACTCACATGATTAATCTCATCGTAGAAGACGGCCTCCGGCTGTCAACCCACTCCAGAGACGCTCTTGGCTGGCCTGGTGAAGCAAAGGGTCGCATTAGGTGGGACGGTGAATGTCGTGTGTCAGCTTGGCGAGGGTGTCTGGCACACAGTCATTTCATCGCAGGCGTAGCTAGGTGGAGGTAAAATGTAGGTGTGGTTAGCATCTACAAGCCGTTGACTTAAATAATGATTCTTCTTGGTAATGTGGGTGGGCTCATCCAATTGATTGAAAATCCTTATAAATGAAACCAAAGTTTCCCTGAGGAATAAAGAAGAAATTCTGTCTCAAGACAACAGCACCAGTTCCTGTCTGAGAGTTTCCAGTGTGCCAGTCGGCCCGATGGATTTCAGACTTGCCAGCCCCCACAATTATGGAAGCCAATTTCTTGGAATAAATATCTTTAGACACACACACATCCTACTGGTGAAATTTCTCTGGAAGACACTGACTGATACATGGGGAAAGCCCAGGTGGAAAGGAAATGCCTTCAGCCAACAGCCAGCAAGAAGCTGGACCCCGCAATCTTGCCCCCTGGAGGAAATGGGTTTTGCCAACAATCTGGTCAAATTTGGAAATAGTCTCTTCTCCAGTCCAACCTCCAGATAAGAAAACAATTCAGAAGACATCTCGACTGCTGCCTTGTGAGACCTTGACCCAATAAGCTGCGTCTGGACCTCTAGCCCATAGGAACTATGAAATAATAAATGCATGTTGCAGGGCACCTGGGTGGCTCAATGCGTTAAGCCTCTGACCTCTGCTCAGGTCATGATCTCTGGGTCCTGGGATTGAGCCCCGAATCTGGCTCTCTGCTCAGCAGGGAGTCTGCTTCTCCCTCTCCCTCTGCTCCTCCCCCTGCTTATGCTTGCTCTCTCTCTGTCAAATAAATAAATAAAATATTTTTAAAGATTTTATATATTTATTTGACAGAGAGAGTGATCACAAGTAGGCAGAAAGGGAGGCAGAGAAAGATCATGATCTGAGACAAAGGCAGAGGCTTAACCCATTGAGCCACCCAGGTGCCCCTAAAATATTTTTTTTAAATGTGTGTTGTTTCAAGCCATGAATTTGTTATACAGCAATAGAAAAACAGTACTCTTCCCCTTCTGTAAAAGGGGGAAATAATAGTGGTCCTCTCATGGGGCCATTGTGGGGCTTCAGAGAGCTAATCCAACAGTATGCTTTTTTTCTTTTTTAAGATTTTATTTATTTATTTGACAGAGAGAGGGAACACAAGCAGAGGGAATGGGAGAGGGATTAGCAGTCTTCCTGCTGAGATGCGGGGCTCGATCCCAGGACCCTGGGATCATGACCTGAGTTTAAGGCCGACGCTTAACGACCGAGCCCCCCCCAGGCACCCCTAATTCAACATTATGCTTAGCAGAGCGCCTGGCATACATTCAATGCACAAACAAATCAATAAATGTTAGCCCCAATTTTTCCAAAATTATTCAGCAGCAGTCAAAGAAGCAGAAACAGAAATAAGAAATGTCCAGATTCCTGAAGCACCCAGACTCACCATATCTCACATGAGTGGAAAAAGAGTGTTGATTGTTTCAGAGAAGCAGGAGGTAACGTGATGGTTCCGTGCACACACCCTGGTGTCACCACACGGGCTCACTCCAGTCCAGCTCTGACATCTGTCAGCTGTGTCCAAGGATAGCCCCTGACACATAGTAGGGCTAGATGAGCCTTAGCTGCAATGTTAATAATGATATCGTTAGGATTTTGGCATGATGATGGTTTTATTATTATTATTATCACCATTATTATCTGTCTCTAACTCCTAGCCCTAGAAATTAATACATAACATGTTTATACCAACCGAACAAATAAAAAACGGATACGAACCCACGCTTCAGAGATTCAGAATTCGCTCATTTTGAATAAACTTCCTACATCCTTGTCTGTCAAGGGATTCCGATTGTGTGATCTCCTCGGGGGTGTCTGGGGATCCGGAAGGACCACATCTAGCACAGAACTTGCCCCTCACCTCCTCCCCTAACTTCGGCACCCTTCACTCCTGCCGCCGTCCCAGGCGTCCATATCCAGCAGAGGGCGCTGTGGCCTCAAAATGCAGCCCGCAGCCCGTTCCCGCCTCCCTCTCCTAGAGGCCAGAAGCTCGGGAGGGAGGGTACCCGCAAGGGGGTGGGCCTGACTCCCATCAGACCATTTGTCCTAACTAGTCCCTTTCTCTAAGCACTCAGCAAACACCCTATCACCCACTGCTGGCTGGTTTTCCTAACCCTGCTCTTTGAAGGCTCCAGAACTCTAGACCTCCTTTCTCTGAGCCTCAGAAACTGCATTTCAGCCATGAATCATACCGGCCTTATGCTGTTCTGTTACTGTTTCCAAATTCCATGGCAGCACAGCTATAAACCTCCCGTCTGGCCCTCTGAAGAGCCTTCTGCCAGCCACCCACAGCTTTCTCTTCTCCAGTCCCGTTCCAACTTCTCCAGACAAAACTCACTCACCCCACCCAGCTTACTTCTGCTCCCATCTGCTGCAGGAGAAGGACTATTTCTTTCATTCAGTCTTTCAGCTAACAATTGTTTGGGGCCAAGGTTAGTATGACGCAGAGACAAAGACAGCCAACCTTTACTGAGCACTACTGCTATGTGCCAGATTTTGTCCTAAGCACTTCACATACTCTTCACGATACCCCCATGAGGCCCGTTAGACCCATTTTACAGATGAGACAACTAAGGCACAAAGTGGTTAAGGGGCATGTCCTAAGGTCATACAGACAGTTAGTGACTGAGCTAATATTCAAAGCCAGGCTGTCTGGCTCCAACAACTGGGCTTCTTTTTTTTTTTTTTTTTAAGATTTTTTATTTATTTATTTGACAGAGAGAGATCACAAGTAGACAGAGAGGCAGGGAGAGAGGGGGGAGGGAAGCAGGCTCCCCGCTGAGCAGAGAGCCCGATCCCAGGACCCCGAGATCTCGACCCGAGCTGAAGGCAGCGGCCCAACCCACTGAGCCACCCAGGCGCCCCCAACAACTGAGCTTCTTAAACAACATGGCATCTGGACTCTCCATGCAGACGCGGAGCTCTATCCCTGATCTTTAGAATCCCACTGTCTAATATGGCACCACTAACTACATGACTGCTGAGCACATGACTAATCTAAATTGAGAGGCGCTGGAAGTGTAAAATACCCACTGAATTCCAAAGACTTCGTCTGAAAAAAATATATATAAAATATAGCACTAAAGGGGCGCCCTTCTAGCTCAGTCGGAAGAACGTGCAACTCTTCATCTTGGGGATATAAGTTCGGGCCCCACATAGGGTGTAGAGATTACTCAAAAAAACCTTTAAATATATATATTTATGTATATATATAATGCATACATACATATATATACATATATGTACACACATATACATATATATATAACTATATATATATCCTTAATAATTGTTACATTGATTACATGTAGAAGTGATATTTTTTATTTATTCAGTTAAAAAATATATCATCAGGGCACCTGGGTGGCTCAGTGGGTTAAAGCCTCTGCCTTCAGCTCAGGTCATGATCCCAGTGTCCTGGGATAGGGCTCTCTCCTCAGCGGGGAGCCTGCTTCCCCCTTTCTCTCTGCCTGCTTCTGTGCCTACTTGTGATCGTGATCTCTGTCTGTCAAATAAATAAATAAAATCTTTAAAATATACATATATATATCATCAAAATTAACATCACCTTTTTTTTAAGATTTTATTTACTTATTTGAGAGAGAGAAAAGGAGAAACAGAGCTTGATTGGAAAAGGAGGGGTAGAGGGAGAGGGAGAAACAGGCACTCCTTGCTGATCAGGGAGCCCAATGTGGGGCACAATGTGGGACTCAATCCCAGCACCCCGGGACATGACCTGAGCCGAAGGCAGACACTCAACCAAGTGAGCCACCATGCGCCCCTCTTTTTACTTTTGAACACATGGTTACTACTAGAACATTCAAATGGCATAGATGCCTCACCTTCTATTTCTGGAGGACAGAGTTCCAGGAGCTCTCAGCCCAGTGAGAGATAGACAGGATCTCCAGTATTCTAAACCAAGCAAAAATGTGGTGTGTGTCCTGAGAAGTGAGACCAAGGTCGTACAGGAGCCCAGGGAAGCTTTCAGCACGGACTTAGAACTCCAGAGGTTTGCAGGATTCCACCCTGGAGAGAGAAGCAGTGGGGACAGCCAATGCCAAAGCTGCAAAGCAGAGGGAACCCCAAGTCAGCCAGGGAGATGGGACATGGAGTACTTCTGGGATGGGCGGAGGGAGCCAAGGCTGGGTGGGCTGTGGGGTGGGAGGTGGGGGGGCTCTGACTGTGGGATTGAAAGCTCTTGGCAGGATGGAGCTCCAGGAACCCAAGGCTGGGGAGGACCCTAGGGACTGGGGAAGTTGCCAGCTCAGGCTCCAGTGCGGTGGGGAGGGAGAGAGGGAAAGGGGGCAGGGCAGTAAGTGGTAGGTTGGCCCTCCTTCTCCTCCTCCTCCCTGACACTCCCTGAGGGGAGTGCGAGGACCAAACTCCACAAAGGAGGTTGCTGTGGGAGGATAACTTGTGAGGAGCATTTCCTGCCTCTGGCTCACAACTGCTTCCTGCGCAGAGCTCCCATCACTTGACCCCCATTAAATTCTTTCCTCCCAGGGGAGGTGGGTGGCCAGGAGGGCCTCAGGGCCTCTGCAGGTCTAGGGACCCAAGCCCCTCAGCAGCCAAAGAAGGCAGGATCCCAGGTGTCCAGAGGCTCAGCCTCCCCCAGCCCTTCTGAGGATCTGGACTCCAGGCCTCACGGTGAAACTTCTGGACAGATTTTGGGGGAGTCACCCCTGCCTCCCTCCCCTCAAAGAGAAAGAGGCCAAAAGACCTCTTTATTCCTTTGAGCCCCTCAGCTCTGGGCGGGAACTCCCAACTCTTCTTCATTTATGGGGCATATTTTTCCCCCAAACATAAGTTAGGGGTTTCTAAAGGGAAAGGGGAGGTGGCAGTTACGTGCAAATTCCACAGGAAATAATCCTAAGTGATTCCTTCCCTAGAACCACCTGGGGTCTCCATCTGTAGTTTCCTCCCTGGTTGTGCTGTGAGACCAGGCTCCCAGGAAGTGAATTTTGAGAGTCCACTGACGGTTGGTGAAAGAGACCAGAACTTTCTTTCTTACTTCCCAAGTCTAAACCATGCCCTCCCAACACTTGTGTTGGTAGTATAATATCAATACTTAAAATGGGCAGAGGACACCCCCCCCCCAAAAAAACAGCTCAGCTCAGTTCAAACCTTGGGTTCTGCCTCTAAGTCGCACCTGTTTTATTGCTTTCATACATCCTGGAGCCCCCAGAAGCCCACCATACCAGCTAGGAATCTTGGACTCCTCCAAAAATGCTGCACTGAGAGCTGAGATGAACCCTGGGGAGACTTAGTCCCTTGACCTGACCTTCTCCCTGGATCACCAGCTGAGCCACAGTGTGGTTCATCTCGCCCCACCCTCCACACACCGTTTAGAGCCTGGGCAGAATTCCCTTAGAGAATGGGATCTCCCCTTCCTGGGATGCTCAGCCCGAGTCCAAGGGAAAAGGAAGGCCCTGTGGGAGCGACAGGCCTAGAGTGCAGACCCATTAGGATGGCCCTGCAACCCAGAGCCCCCTCTGTGCCTAGGGCTCCCCCTGGTGGCGACGGTAAAAGACTACCAGAGACTTGGACAGAAAGAGAAGCGGACCCTGGAAGAAACTACTAATGCGGATCAAAGACTTTCTTCCCCTTCCCTCACTCGTACGTACCCCTACCCCACCCTCCACAGGGACCAGACGCCAAGGAGTGGATTTGTGTGAGCCTAAAAAGGGCCCTGGAGTTCTTTCTCCACTTTCATTTTTCAGGCTGTACCATCCTGGCCCTGCCTGGCTGGAGTGGAATCCAGGCTCTAGGTCCCCAGCCCTACCCTGAGACACCCTCAGTGAGGGGGGAGCCCACACTGCGGCAGCAAAGGTCAGGTCAGCCAGAGGAGACTCCGCGCTCTCAGCACCCCGCGCCCTACACCACCAGCTCACCCTCTCCCCATCCTAAAACCTTCTCTTCCTTCCATCTCGCCCCTCCTACGGATCCAAAAGCTAGGCCAGATTTGGAGAGGAGGTTGCAAGTGGGAAGAGAGGAGGGAAGGGGCAGAGAAGGGGGTCCTCCGGCCCGTGCAAGCTCCGTCCCTCCCCAGGCCGTCCCAGGTTTGGCCCTTCTGGGTGCTCGGTTCTTTGGCGAACTCTAAGGAAGCGGGCGGACTAACCCAGGGCTGGGGGTGGGGCAGTGAGGAGGGGAGGGTGAAGGGAGGAGGAAGAGGGAGGAGGGGAAGGGAGCAGGGAGCCCAGGCGTGGGGGCCGGGTTTGGGAGGTGAGGGGCTCGTCCCCCTCAGCCCTGTGGGTTGCAAAGAATTGCTAATTGCAACTAAACGAGGCCTCGGTATGGGGGAAGGGGCAGTCGCTCGGCTGTCAGGGGCTGCCGCCTCTTTGAGTGCCCGGGGAAGGCCAGGCCAGCCTGCTCTTCTCATGTAAAGCAGCTTTTTGTCTGGGGGAGCCAGGGCTGGGGCCAGGGGCTGAGGAAGGGGCCCAAGCCATTAGCAAGCTTCTTGTTCCCCAGAAAGGGAGCCGGGCGCCGGTGGCTTCTTGGAGTGAGGACACCCCCTCCGCCGCCGCCGCCGCCGCCGAGCTTTTTTATGGTGGGGTTTGATGGGGTGCTGCCCAGCAGGAGGGGGGGTGGGCCCGGGATCCCAGCACCCCCCTTGCGGGGCTGTGGGAAAAATCAGAGCACAAAGAAGGGGGCTGGCCCAGCCGAGTTGGGAGACAGGGCAGCTCTGATCCTGCGCTGCCCTGAGCTTGAAGTACCCGTTGCTGGAGCCCCTTCCCAGAAAATGGACCTGGTAGCCACGCGGACCTTATCTGGTCAGCTGGGCCGGGTTTCAGACTTCTTCATCCACTTCTGAATGTTTTGTACTATGGGGAGTGGGAAAGGTCTGGAAGATCTAAGCCTGAGCCCAACCAGGGAGAAGAAGGAATCGAACCTCTGGAGAAATCCTCTAAACATAGGAACCCTGGGGCCGCGGTAGCCTTTTAAAGACTGGAGAGTGTTGCCTTCTAATTTGGATGCGCAGTTTTGTGAATGTCTATAAACTTGGACAAGAGATTACATAACCTTGAGCCTCAGGTTTCTCATCTATAAAATGGGGGCAAAAGCAACCATGCACTTAAAGTTCTCATGAATATACAGACAGGCAAAGTACCCGGCAGGGCAGGCGCTGGTTCTCAGTGTGTTCTCTGCCCTTCTGGAAACATCCATCCTTCTACAAGCACCCATGCTCCAGGGATAATGAGGTCTGGGTACTTCACACTTGTAGCACTTTATAATTTCCAGAATGCATGTGTCAGCTCTCAGCTCTCTCTTAACAGTAAGTGGAACACTCTTTGCCCCCCACATTGGACGGGAGTGGAGACTCTCCCCCTGACTCTCCCCCCCCACCCCCCCCACCTCCACCCTGGCTCCTCCCATTCACTCCTGTGAGCCCAACTCGCAGATGGGGCAGTGAAGGGGGGGGGGCTGGCTGTGGGTGGTCAGCTTGCCTTAGTGGCCACCTTGGCTCTGCCCCTAAATCCACGCTCAGAAACTTTGGCCTGTGTGGGTGCCCTTCATTCTGTTCCACACAGGGGCCGCTGAGAAGTGGAGAGGGGCTCCCCTCGCAGCCTGGGAACCTCAGATGGGGGGTAGCAGATCCCCTTGGCATCGTCCTTCCCCTCCTTCCTTTTCTGACTAGAAGTGTGCTGCTTCATCCAGGAGTGCTGCCTCTCTTTCCTTCCTCTCTTTATTTTGAGGATCCCGCGGTATCTCCGCATCCCAGTGTGTTGCCCTCGCTGGAGCCCTGCTGGCTAGACACCCACCCAGAGGATCCAGATCCCAGAGGGCCTTCGGCCAAGGGGTTCTGGCTTTTGGCCAGGGCCTTTCTCATTGCCTGGCTCCCTCCCCACAGGCCCCTAATCCCTCTCACCCAGCAGGAAGCCCTTAAGCTGCCTTTTCAGCGGCCTTCCCCAGCCCGCTGCGGGCTCTGGGCCTTTCTATACCACCCTGGGCAGGAGCTATGTTGTACAAGCTGGAGGGAGCGCCCCCACAAAGAGGTCATGGTGCCCACGGGAGTTTCCAGCTCTAGCAGCCTCTCCTCCTGGTCACCTCCTTGGGCTTCCCCCCCTCTAATACACTCCCTGGGTTTCTGTGGCACAGACAGCCCTGGCTAACTTGCATCAAAGCCACAGGCTGGGTCCAGGTGGGGGTAGGGATGCAAGGGGGACAGTGGGCAGGAGGCCAGGGCCTGGGGAAGTGTGGCAGGCAGGAGAGGCCCCTTTGGCTCTGTGCCTTTGGTCCTTTTGGCAGGTCCCTCCATCTTTCCTCTGATTCCGGCCTCTGCCCTCAAGCCCTCAAAGTTCCTTCACAGCCTCCTCAGACTCACTATGCAGCCCAGACTGAGGACTGGAGAGCCTAGCCCCTGGAAGGCCCATGAGACCCTCTCTGGCCCACCCTGGCTGAGAGGGAGGCCAAGTTAAGGGAAGAGAGCACTGGGGGAAGGGGAGACACTGGGCTCTTTTTCTCCTCCAGCGTTATATTGGGGTGACTAGGATGGAGATCTCAGAGCTTGGATTATTCTGGGACAGGCTTGGCTTCAGCCCCCCAGTCCCTTGGCCTATGCAAGCCTCCTCCTACTGATTCTGATTTTTGGTTTGGAAAATATAGTCCTTGTATGGCCTAGTCCCTACCCTGCCCTCACCACCGTTTCCTCCCCTCCTTCTCCAGAAAAAAATACCCCCCCCCCCACCTTGGCCCCTTCACTGTAGCTCAGACCCCAGCCCTGCCTCTCAGTCAGCCTCCCACTCCAGGAAGCCAGGCTTTGGCTGGCTTGGAGTGGTTAGAGGAGAGTTGGGGGTGCCTCTGGGAGGTCTGTTTGTAGTCCAGATTCTTTTCATTCCGGGCTCAGCAGGCTCTCTCTAAGGGAAGGGCCTGGGGTGGAGGGGCGGAGGGAATCCTTGGGGCACCAGCTGCAGGGAAGGGAAGCTTCCTGGAGAGAGGAGGGAAGTGTTTGCTTCTCCTCCCAATGACCCCCATCCACAAGGTAGGACCTACCTCTCTCAATCCCATCCTTGGGGTCCCCCCACTCCAAGCTGCCTCAACATTAAAGCCCCTCCCAAAAAAGGAGACATTTAGAGGGCTCAGCTGAGGTCTGATCTCTTTCTTTGTTTCCTAAGGAGTTTCTTGCCTTCTGGGGTGCTTACTTTCTGGAGGAGCTGGGGAGGGTATCAAAAGACGGATGCCTGGAGAGTGACTGGGTCAGTACCAGCTTCAACGAGGACTTGTCACTCTGTCCCCCAGACTGAAGTCTCCTGTAGATTTTTCTTTCAACCCAGCATTAGCAGATCTGTCCCTCTATACTGCTAGATCCCAGGCCACAGAATTCCTCCCGGGTTGATCAGAGTGACTGAGCCGTAGGACGAAAGCATCCTGAATCCCTCAGGTCTTAGAAGTCTGACATTTCCCCCAATTTCCTGTGAAACCTCATTCTTGGCTGCTTCTACCTAATCTAAGGGAGGAGAAAAATGAGTACTAAAGACTTGAGTTGAGTGTCCATTAACTGCTCACCAACAACTTCATCTGGTCCTCCCGACCCTGTGAGAGAGCAGATTCACATCCCTACCTTATAGATGAAGAGTCTGAGCTCCAGGCAGGACGCTTGGATCTCTGGATTGCCCACACTAGAGAGTTCTTCAGGCCCTGTCCTATTTATAGAGGGCATTGATTCACTTAACAAATGTTTACTGAGCACCTACTGTATACTACCTATTAATAAGCACTAGGGTATGCACAGAAACTAAGACATAGCCTCTGTTCTCAAGAAACTATCTTGTTGAGAGCTGGGGGGGGTTAGACATACCAAGTACTAAATGTCACCAGATAAGCACACACCCAGAGAAAGGAGTGTGGGGTAGTGTCAGGAAAGCACCGAAGGGACCAGTCTGGAAGGACCCAGTGGGGCAAGGACATAAAGTACGAAAATACCAAGGGTTCTGCTCTGTGTAGTTCATAAGTGAAGTCAGGATTTGGTGTAAGAAACAAAGATCACTCTGGGTGCTTTCCATAAATGGATACCGAAGGTGCTAGAACTGAATTGTGCTCCCACATTCCTATGTGGAAGCCTGAACCCTCTAAGTGAATGTATTTAGAGGGGCGCCTGGGTGGCTCAGACAGTTAAGCATCTGCCAGTCTTTGGCTCAGGTCATGATCTCAAGGCTCAGGTCATGATCTTAAGGTCTTGGGATGGAGCCCCACATTGGGCTCCCTGCTCAGCAGGGAGTCTGCCTTTCCTCCTACCCTTCCATGCTGGCTCATGCTCTCATAAATAAGTAGGTAAATAAATAAATATTTTTTTTAATTGTTAGGTGGACCGGAAGAACAGACTTTATAATGAAGCCACAGAAATGAGCCTCCAGGAGGAGTTGCCGCCTTTGCCACGTCAGGTAGGGGGAATCATGAGCCCAGCTTCTACTCCTGCCACAGACGCTGCACACATGGGGCTCACCTCTTCTCCAGGACCTCACCTGCCAGCAGAAATAGAGCAGCGAGATCATGGCCTCATCTCCCTTGAACTTCCAAGTCCCAAAGGAATGAAGGAATGCATTCTGTATCTGGACCTCTAGCTCCAAGGGAGGCTAAGCGATGAGCCTCCCTTTTTTTGTTTGTTTGTTTTTGTTTTGGCTTTCTAACCTCTGTAGCACAGGAAGACATCTAGAAGGAGGTGGGAATGGATGCTGAAGGCCAGTCCATCTTGTCCACCGTACTGGAAATTAACGCAGGGAAAGCGACACTGGGATTAGAGTTTGAACAGTTGTTATGAATTTGGAGGGGGGGATAGAGTAAGACTGGGTAGCTGCCAAGATTACCCAGGGCTCAGAAAGCTAATTGAGTCCTCTGGAAAGCGGAGAGCTCTGGAGTGTGCATAAGAATCACTGGGGGCAGGGGGGGACACCTGGGTGGCTCAGTGGGTTAAGCCTCTGCCTTCCGCTCAGGTCATGATCCCAGGTTTCTGGGATCAAGCTCCAAATCGCATGGGCTCTGCTCAGCGGGGAGCCTGCTTCCTCCTCTCTCTCTGCCTGCCTCTCTGCCTACTTGTGATCTCTGCCTGTCAAATAAATAAATAAAATCTTTTAAAAAAAAAAAAAAGAATCACTGGGGGATTACGAATTCTGATTATTGGGAGGACCCAGGAATCTGTATTTCTTATTTTTTTAATGTTTTTTTTTTAAGATTTCATTTATTTATTAGAGAGAGAGAGAGAGAGCACAGGCAGAGAGGCAGAGGGAGAAGCAGGCTCCCTGCCGAGCAAGGAGCCTGATGGGGGACTTGATCCCAGGATGCTGGGATCATGACCTGAGCCAGAGGTAGCCACTTAACCAACTGAGCCACCCAGGCATCCCGGACTCTGTATTTCTAACAGGCAACTCCTGCCTCAGGGCCCCTTCTTCATTGATTCTGAGGCCTGCGGACTTCAGGCTTTCAGGAATATGGTCCTGGGAAAGGAGCTCCGATGGCGCAATTCTACATAGTACTGTGAGCTCTGCAAACGTTCAGTTTGTTGGGGGCACAATGAGCCAAATTAGCCCCTTCCTCTCCTTCTTGAGAGCTGGTTCTGAAGATTGGATGCTTAAACCCTGAAAAAGGCCATGAGGTGGGGGTGCAGGGGGAGGGGGCCCTGCTGGAACCCAGGAGTCTAGGGATTTAAGCCCCCCACCAATAGGACGCGCCTAGGAAAACTAGGTGATCCCTCAGTGACAAGCACAAAAACTTCTTGGAGCTGTGACTCACTGTGTTCTTTCTTCCAGCCCTGGCCCTGATGTTCAGGACCCTTGGGACCCTACTTTGATTACAGTGGTGAGAGAGCAGCGGTGAGAGAGCACCTTAAGCCTTGGGGAGTTTAAGGATTTGACAGACAAGGAGCAAGGTCAAACAGAAACAGGGGGCAGGAGAGGAAGGGAGGAGAGGACTGGCAATGCCATCCAGAGTGGCCTTGAGTCCCCGCGGGAAGCCAGCGATGTCCTGAGCCCACACTGAATGGCAACACAAAATAATGTTCAAACGGATTTTTTTTTTCCGTTTTCTTTCTCAGTAATTTTGTTTTCCTGGTTCTTATTCCCCAGCCTCAGCCCCCAAACCCCCAGTTCGGAGGGCAAACACTGGCCTTCTCCGGGCAGCACACCCCAACCCAGCCCCACGACTCAGGGGAGGTCATCACTTCAAATCAGAGCAGGGCCAAGTCTGCAGGGCTAGGCAGCCTGGGCTGAGGACCTATCCTTCTGCCCAGGGGTCCCCTTCCACACCTGGCTCCACACACCCAGGGTCCCCTCAAGAAACTTCTGCAGTCCTGCTTAGCCAAGATCCCCTGTGCCTGCCTCCTCGGGCTGGTTCTCCCAGGAGAAGAACAAGCTTTTGGGCTGGGGGAGGGAGTTAGACACCCACCCCCAGCCCCCAGTTATCACCACAAAGCAAAGTCCAGGGAAAGGGGGGGTGGGTGTTAGAGAGCCAGGTCCTCACTAGTAAATCAAAGTTGGTTTCCCAGATGGAGCTGCAGCCGCTTTGATTTCTCAAGCCGCCCCCCTCCCCCTCTGCCTCCCCTCACCCCCAGCTCCATGGTTTCAATTCCTCCCTGAAAAGCAGTGGGGCCTCTTTCAAAGCAGCCCCGCGCCTCCAACTCCCAACTACAGCTTAAGTTACAGGAAAGAGAAAGAGGAGGGGGTGAGATGGCCCAGCCTGGAGGAAAATGAGAGAAGTTCTGGGAGAAGGGAAGGGGACAAGGGAGAGTGAAAAGAAAGGAAGAAGGAGGGAAAAAAGAAAGCAAGTGAGCAGATGGGGTACAGATAGTAGCGGAAAGAGGTCCCCTGCTGGAACAGGAGGGAACCCCACTGGGGAAGCAAACCTATCTTGCTCATCCTTCCCCAAGTGAGCATTCCCCCACCCCCATCACCCCTGAGGACTCCTCCACGTCTACAAGTCTGTGATTCCGGTTCTCCCCGTTCCTCTCCTCTTGGCATTAGTTTCTAGAAGTTTCCAGGAGACAAAATATCTGATTCATTCACTCCCAGAGATACTTATTCCTGGGACTGAGATGGCAGGAGTCACCCCCATGAACCTCATTAACCAAACTCAACACTGATTTTTCAACTTTGTTTTCCCCAGTCTGCTCTGAGCAGCCCACACCTTGCTCTTGCTTGGCCTAGGCCTGGGCTAATTAAAGTCCTTAATTAATAGATCATCTGTTATATCTGTTTAATCCTTTTATGGCCCATTTTGCCATCCAGAGACCTTGGGGAAGGGTGGTAGTGAGAGAAAGGGCCTAACAGCTGTACTCTCTGCCAAGCCCCCCCCCCTCCCACTCGGTCCCCACTGCCAGGGGGGCAGACTTGGAACTTGGCAGGGGGTGGGACAAGGTGCACTTAAAGGGACCTACTAGTGGACAGGCAGTGGGGGCTCTGGGAGTCCTAGACCTGATTATTCTGCGGCCCATTTCTAAGGGCTGGTTCCCTGAAAGCTGAATGGAGGACCAAGTTCCGGGAGAGGAAATTCGGCATCTCACCTGAAATTAACTCCAGGGCTTAGTGGCCAGGCTGGGGAGAAAAGAGGAAAAGGAAGATTCTTGCATAGGCAGAGAGAGAGAGAGATACCTTGTGGGCTAAGGGAGGGGTAGCTGGGTAGCCCAGTAGATTCTCTGAAGGCTCAAACCTGTTTTCCCCATTGAGAATATTTTCTTTCGCTTAGAGAATAAAAATTGAAGATTCAAGGGGTGCCTGGGTGGCTCAGTGGGTTAAAGCCTCTGCCTTCGGCTCAGGTCATGATCCCAGGGTCCTGGGATCGAGCCCCCGCATTGGGCTCTCTGCTCAGCGGGGAGCCTGCTTCCTCCTCTCTCTCTCTCTCTCTGCCTGCGTCCTCTGCCTACTTGTGATCTCTGTCTGTCAAATAAATAAGTAAAATCTTTAAAAAATTTAAAAAAAAATTGAAGATTCAAAGCATCTGACATTAAGTTCTCTTCCTTAGCCCTTCCCTCCTAAACAGATACACACCCCTTTTCCTTTAGGGTGGAGGGTGCTTCAGGAGGGAAAGAATGCTGACCCAGGATTGAGGAAACGGAAGAAAGGATGTGTAACTTTGCTGGGGGTGGGGGGGAGTGATTTCTCCGGAAGGCAGAGGTTCTAATGGGAAAGAAGCAAGGAGACAAGGATGCACACAATTACCCAGAGTCTTTCCCTTGGCAAAATGAAAGGCCAGAGACAAAAAGGATTTTTGTGTGAGAGTGGGGAGCCCTGGGAAGAGCCCCTCAGGTTTCCTTAGCCAAAGGAATTTCCCTGTGCTGTCTCTGAGCAGGCTCATGGTGTTCAGGATATTACTGCCAAGCTGTCTTTTCCCTTATCTGTAACACACAAGCCTTTCGAGCAAGGAGTTTCCGCGATCCAAATGTATGATTCTCACAGCTCTCTTTATCTGGCCCAAAGGTAAAAAATCAATAAATGTTTTCTTGATCCCCTTCTACGGATGAGGGAGCTGAAGCGAAGGAAAGCAAAATGACTTGCCCAAGTTCACTCGGCAGGTGCGGGGTGGAGCCAAGCCAGCAGCCAGAACATTTTGAGCCCCAGACCAGGTTTCTTTCCTCTTTACCAGCTCTTTGCTCTGCTCTGTAGGGTTGAGATTTCTGTTCTAACAGACCATCCTGTGAAACGGAGTGCAAACTGTCATTACAATGTGCCCTCAACAATTATTCCAGATATCGGGTTTGTAACTTGAGAGATGACTGACAGCAATGCCTCGAGATTTAGAGAAGTGACACTGTCACTGTGCACTGGGGACATCTGGGCTCCCATCCTACCGCAGAAGCCTAAGACCAACCAGAAATGTTCAGTCAATGCCTCGAGATTTAGAGAAGTGGCACTGTCACTGTGCACTGGGGACATCTGGGCTCCCATCCTACTGCAGAAGCCTAACACCAACCAGAATGTTCAGTCAGTGCCTCGAGATTTAGAGAAGTGGCACTGTCACTGTGCACTGGGGACATCTGGGCTCCCATCCTACCGCAGAAGCCTAAGACCAACCAGAATGTTCAGTCAGTGCCTCGAGATTTAGAGAAGTGGCACTGTCACTCTGCACTGGGAACATCTGGGCTCCCATCCTACCGCAGAAGCCCAAGACCAACCAGAAATGTTCCTCAGGGCTGAATAGCAGCTGTGCTCTGAAGCAGATGGCAGACTATCACCCCCCTGGACCGGAAGTTTCCTGAAGCTGGAGCCCAGGTCTCTATAGAGTTCATCTGCTTTGCATATCGTAGGTACTCAAAAACTTGTTGAATTAAAAACAATAGCTATTATTTTTCAAGCTTTTAGCCTAGTATCAGGTCAAGTGAGTGCCATACTCTACCTCATTGAATTGTCACAACTGAAACAAGTCGTGTTCAACTGTTCAAGTTCAACCAACTTGAGGCTCTCAGTGTCAGAAGAAGCAAGCCTGTGACATTCACATGTTGGCTAGACTCTTTTCTTCTGGCCCCACCACTCCTTCTGTGTCTCCCTCCCCCCGACTCATTGTCCTCAATGTTGGTATCTCCAAAGCTCAGGTTTTCCCACCCAATCCCCTCACCGTCTCTTGCCCAGACTCTTGTAATCTGGGCAATCTGGTGTCTCTGACTCAGCCAAGTCATGTTGCCCATGACTCCCCAAATGCACCAGCTAAATCTTGGGCACGACTCTTTCCCTTCCCCACACTCCAGCATATCTCTAACGGCAGGAATCCAGATTGGGTGCACGATATCTAGGGTCCCTGCTTATTTAAAATCTCCTCTGCCATCATTCTCCTACACAGGGCCTTAGCAGGCCCAAATTTGTGTATTCTTGGGCTTCCTGCCCATTCCATCCATTTGACCCCACCATACCCTTGCATGTGCTGTTCCCCTCGGTCTGAAATGCCCATCTCCACCTTGAGATGGGGGGTTCATATTTCTATACCTAGCGCCTCACACATGGTCTGCAAGGCCCTATTGATCTGGGTTCTCTTTACCTCATTCTATTTTATTCCTTACTACAACTACATAATCTTCCCCTGCCCTCCCCAACCCAGTCTGATTCCCTCTTGTATTACACTGTCTCAGCATAGGCTTTCCCTCTATACTGCTGAATCCTGTGGCAATTTTGCATCCATTTAAGTGACTATGTGATAAATGTGAGTATCTCCCTCTGCCACTAGAACGTAAGCTCCCCAGGAACAGGGTCGTGTCCACTACCTAATTAAGTGCATAAAAGCACACAATTCTTATAAGACATTAGGGGCTGTGGGGTGTAGGACCAGAACACAGCTTTAAGAGCCAAGCAGGCCTAGGTTTAAATCTCAGCTCGGACACTTTGTGACATTGAGAAAGTTGTCAAATCTCACCTAAGGTCAGATTCTTCATCTTGAACGAATAAATGAATGAACAAATGAATGAATGAATTTTTATTTTATTTTTAATTGTAGATTCTTCATCCATAAACCCAATGGAATACTTCTTGTGTATGTGCAATGTTCAGTAGGAGCTCAAGAAATGGTAGTAGGGGGGCACCTGCGTGGCTCAGTGGGTTAAGCCTCTGCCTTAAGCTCAGGTCATGATCTCAGGGTCCTGGGATTGAGGGTCCTGGGGATGGAGCCCCGCATCAGGCTCTCTGCTCAGCGGGGAGCCTGCTTCCCCCTCTCTCTCTGCCTGCCTCTCTGCCTACTTGTGATCCTTCTCTCACTGTGTCAAATAAATAAATAAAATCTTAAAAAAAAAAAAAGAAATGGTAGTAGTTACCCTTTGTATCCAAGGATGTTTGCTGAATAAATGTTTAATTCATGTCACTTCATGTTTTGAAAGGTTCTTCCTAATTGTAAAATGTATTCCTGTCATTCTGAAATTACTTCGGATGTGTAGTCTCATATTCAAAAAATCTGCTGGCTCATTCCCACTTTGCAGATGGTGAACCTAAGAACTGAAATGACTATCCGAATTAGGGATCAGGTCCAGGTCAGTGCTCAAGCTAATTAAAAAAAAAAAATCAGAATTAAGTGTTGTACCTATCAAATGACATAATGTAGTGTTTAGATTATCTAAACATAGTCTAATGTTAGTGTTAGATTATCTAGTGTTAGTTTCTAAGAGAATCTTTTCATTTCCTTTAGTTACAGATCTCCTGCCATTGAAAGGTGGGTTTGTGGCATGGAAAGTGTGGTGGATAGACCTGAAACCTGAAGATGTAGGTTCTGGTCCTGCTCACATTCCAGATCCTCACACGAAAAGGCAAGAGTAATGGAGAAATATCGTGATTTCCCCCAGGCGTGATTTCTTATTTCATGTAGAAATGCTAGATAAGGGGCGCCTGGGTGGTTCAGTCGTTGAGCGCCTGCCTTTGGCCCAGGCTCAGGTCATGATCCCAAGGTCCTGGGATGGAGCCCTGCTCAGCGGGAAGCCTGTTCTCCCTCTCCCAGTCTCCTTTCTTGTATACCCCTTCTCGCTGACTCTGTCAAAAAAATAAATAAAATCCTTTTTTAAAAAAAGGGGGAGGAAAGAAAGAAATGCTAGATAAGCGCAAGGTCTCGGTAGAATGACTATTCTTCCGGGATACCATAAACTCTTGAAGGTCTGGGATGCTGCCATTTTCCTCTGCATCCCCCCCACCAAGTCCCTCCACCACCGCACCTACCACAGTGGTTTGAAAGGAGAAGACTCAATAGAACTGTGTTGAAGGAATGAACACTTTTCTGAGTGAATGAAAGAAGGCCTGTGACTTCTTTTTTCCACCTGCAGCTCCCCCTTTGTGGGGGTGGTTGTGGAAGGGATAACTGTCACTCAAGACTGGCCCCAGGGCAGGAAAACAGGTTTGTTGCGGAAGGAAATTGACGATGCTGCATTTCTATTGGAGATTGACTCTCAATTTCCGATCAGACCGTGAGCTTCCTGAATGGAGAGTAGGAGCCTGTCTTACTTATTTTTGTTTTCCCTGTCAGCTCAGAGGCTTGGTCCCAGGTCTAGAGAAGCACAGGACACACTGGGAGGGGGAGATCTGAAGGAGGAGCCCTCAGGTGTGGTTTGGGGCGGGGGCGGGGGGGGGGGGGGCAGAGGACAACTCTGCCATTCCTAGACTGTTCCTTAACCACGTGCATTTGGGGGTGAACTGGAAAAGGAATGGAGAGCAAAAAGCACTTCCCCCTGATTTTGAAGGAAAGTATTCTTCCTAAAAGAAAACTTCTCCGGGATACAATAAGGACCATTTTCACATTGTAAAGAACTTGAAAATCTGCTTATCAGTTCAATTGGGGTGGGGGGGAGAGGAATCAAATCCTGCCTAACCTGCATCTGTTGTATGTATCTACTTAGAATTTTTTTCTTCTTCTGCCCATTCCATTCTTCTTTCTTTCTCTCAAATCTCTTTTGTTGTTTCTGTTTGGTTTGCAAAGCAATCCTTTTCTGGATCAGAGCAAGAAACACCTCCCGAGGCTGGGAGGACTTATTGTACTGAGAAGTAAAGGGTTCTCAAAACTCAATTTTCTTTCTTCTTTTTAAGTTATCCCCCCCCCTTTTCCCTTGGAAGACACGGTAGAGGTAATTGATCCATCATCCAGTATCAGGCCCTGGAGATTTACACGCAAATCCCTATCCCCCCCCCCCCAAACCCCTTCCCAAATTTAAAATCCTAGGAGGGGAAAAATAGAAGACCTTTCTAAACTAGTAGAAACCCTTCTGGCCACCACCACCCATCCCCAACCAGATGAGAGCTGGAGGGGAGGGAGTAGGTAATCCACCACAACCCCCCATCCTCTCCCTCGCCACACAGGCCACCTCTTTCTGGTGTGGAATCACTTAAGGTTTGGGTAAAACTCCCCTCTCTTCCAGGAGACAGTATCTGGAAACTTTTAGGGGACGGAGGCAGAGGTAGGGAGAGAGGAGGAAAATGCCCCCAAACGGCCTAAGAGAGTCATCTCTTCACTCAAAACTGCCCGTCACCCCCCACCATTAACTTTCGATTAAGACCTCCCCGTTATGGCAACTAAACTTTACTTTGCATAATTAAGATTTGCCTCGGAAGAAGGGGGAGGGAGAAGCCGCAGCTCTAGCCATTCTCCTTCACCTCTCCCCCTACCCCAACCCTCCAGCCCTGGGCCTCTAAGTTCCTGAGTTTTCTCACTTTGAGGTGCCACCGAACACAAAGAACCATAATGGGCTCCTTTGTGCTCGCTACGGGGCAATTACGCCCTGGAGTCCAGGCCCCTTTAAGAGCCTCTTAAAGAGACAGGCTCTCATTTTTCAGAGGGTTATTTAAGGGTGTGTTTAAGGGGGAGGGGCGAGGCAAACTCCTAGGGGTCTACGTTCTGGGTGAGATGAAACTTTTTGTCTGGACTCCTTGAGAAGGAGCTGAGAGAAATGTCTTTGTGAGCCGCTCGTTTTTTAAAAAAAAGTGTTCTCTCTCTTAAACATTTTTTAAAGTTGAGGTTTTTCACTTGATTTGAAAAACTGGACTGGAATAGGTGGGGTGCTAGGAGCAGGGGCGGAGGCAAGGATTTAAAGAGGCCGTACCAGAGAGAGCGCCTTAGCCCCCCAGGAGAAGAGTGATCCAGGGCCAAGCGGCTTGGGTCGGCTGCAGTCCTGGGGCATGTGTGTCTCCGGATCTCGCCGCCGCGACTCCGGAGAAATCCCGTGCTGGGCAAACAGCCCTTAATATAATAATAGCTTGTCTCTTTAAAAAGCAAAAGAAGGGGGGGAAAGTTTTGTTGGCATCTGGTTTCTGATCTCATTATGTTGTGGTCGACCAATCCAGCCCTCGGGGCTGGTCCCGGGGTTCAAATCTGATTGGCCGAGAGCACATTTTGGGGATGGTGCTTAGAGCTCGACGGGGCGGTTTCAAGGATTCCTTTTTTGGGGGGCTGAGAGGAGGGCGGGGCCGCCGGCGGGGGCCCCCTTGAAACCGACTAATTGGGATCGGAGAGGCCGAGGTGAGGGCTGGAGGAACGCACAAAGGAGTCGCTGGGCGGAGAAGGGAGGGGAGAGGAGGAGAAAGAAGAGGAGAGAGGGCAAGCAGCGCGCGGTGTCTCGGGCGGCTCAGTCGGACCGCGGCGAGCTAGCCGGCAGGCGCGCCGCCCCCCTCCCCCGCCCGGCCTCCCCAACTCTGCGGCCGCCAGCAAACTTTGCAAAGAGGCGCGGGAGGCGGCGGCGAGGCGGCGGCGGGGAAGGCGCGCGGTCTCGGGCCTGGGGGCGGGGGCGGGGGGGCGCCCGGGAGCCGAGTGGGGGGCGGCGGCCAGCATGCGGCCCCGCAGCGCCCTGCCCCGCCTGCTGCTGCCGCTGCTGCTGCTGCCGGCCGCCGGGCCGGCCCAGTTCCACGGGGAAAAGGGCATCTCCATCCCAGACCACGGCTTCTGCCAACCCATCTCCATCCCGCTGTGCACGGACATCGCCTACAACCAGACCATCATGCCCAACCTTCTGGGCCACACGAACCAGGAGGACGCGGGCCTGGAGGTGCACCAGTTCTACCCGTTGGTGAAGGTGCAGTGCTCCCCCGAACTGCGCTTCTTCTTGTGCTCCATGTACGCGCCCGTGTGCACCGTGCTGGAGCAGGCCATCCCGCCGTGCCGCTCCATCTGCGAGCGCGCGCGCCAGGGCTGCGAGGCGCTCATGAACAAGTTCGGCTTCCAGTGGCCCGAGCGCCTGCGCTGCGAGCACTTTCCGCGCCACGGCGCCGAGCAGATCTGCGTGGGCCAGAACCACTCCGAGGACGGCACGCCGGCGCTGCTCACCACCGCGCCTCCGCCAGGCCTGCAACCGGGGGCCGGGGGCACCCCGGGCGGCCCGGGCGGCGGCGGCGGCGGCTCTCCCCCGCGCTACGCCACGCTGGAGCACCCGTTCCACTGTCCGCGCGTCCTCAAGGTGCCGTCCTATCTCAGCTACAAGTTCCTGGGCGAGCGCGACTGCGCGGCGCCCTGCGAGCCCGCGCGGCCCGACGGCTCCATGTTCTTCTCGCAGGAGGAGACGCGCTTTGCGCGCCTCTGGATCCTCACCTGGTCGGTGCTATGCTGCGCTTCCACCTTCTTCACAGTCACCACCTACCTGGTGGACATGCAGCGTTTCCGCTACCCGGAGCGGCCCATCATCTTTCTGTCCGGCTGCTACACTATGGTTTCGGTGGCCTACATCGCGGGCTTCGTGCTCCAGGAGCGCGTCGTGTGCAACGAGCGCTTTTCCGAGGACGGCTACCGCACGGTAGTGCAGGGCACCAAGAAGGAGGGCTGCACCATCCTCTTCATGATGCTCTACTTCTTCAGCATGGCCAGTTCCATCTGGTGGGTCATCCTGTCGCTCACTTGGTTCCTGGCGGCGGGCATGAAGTGGGGCCACGAGGCCATCGAGGCTAATTCGCAGTACTTCCACCTGGCCGCGTGGGCCGTGCCGGCGGTCAAGACCATCACGATCCTGGCCATGGGCCAGATTGACGGCGACCTGCTGAGCGGCGTGTGCTTCGTGGGCCTCAACAGCCTGGACCCGCTGCGGGGCTTCGTGCTGGCGCCGCTCTTCGTGTACCTGTTCATCGGCACGTCCTTCCTCCTGGCCGGCTTCGTGTCCCTCTTTCGCATCCGCACCATCATGAAGCATGACGGCACCAAGACAGAGAAGCTGGAGCGGCTGATGGTGCGCATCGGCGTCTTCTCGGTGCTCTACACCGTGCCCGCCACCATCGTCATCGCCTGCTACTTCTATGAGCAGGCCTTTCGAGAGCACTGGGAGCGCTCGTGGGTGAGCCAGCACTGCAAGAGCCTGGCCATCCCGTGCCCGGCGCACTACACGCCGCGCATGTCGCCCGACTTCACCGTCTACATGATCAAATACCTCATGACGCTCATCGTGGGCATCACGTCGGGCTTCTGGATCTGGTCCGGCAAGACGTTGCACTCGTGGAGAAAGTTCTACACCCGGCTCACCAACAGCCGGCACGGCGAGACCACCGTGTGAGGGGCTGCCCCAGCGGCCGCGTCCCCAGGCGGGCCTCCCCCTGCACGGGGCTGGGGGGGCCTTGCCTCTGCGGGGGGTGGGGGGCCTCCTACAGACTCCTTATTTTATTTTTTTAAATAAAGAACAATCGAAACCATTTCTCTTTTAGGTTGCTTTTTAAAGAGAACTCTGTTCGACGCCCCCAGCAGGTTTGTAATTAAAACTGTAAATAGTCTTGTAAATTTAATTATATATTTTCTATTTAAAAGAAAAATGGAAGAAAAGGGGGGACCGCCAAGGGGCCCCGAGGCTGAGGAATGAAGGGAGGGGGCGTTGAAGGGGGGGTCCTCTCCTTTCTTCAGTGCCCTTTTCAAACACCATCCCCTACTTTGGTTCGAAATTTTTGTTGTTTTGGCAGGGTCGGGCCTGCTGGAAGAGGTTTCTGGGAGGAGGTGGAAGGGGGGGTTCGATTCAACTCCCAAAGCCCAATTTGTGAGCCTTCTTGCTGGGCCTGTGGAACTTGAGTGTTTCTGAACAAGACTTGGGTTCTTCTTGTTTTATTCCCTTTCTCTCCCCACATGTCCTGTCTCCTTCACTAGATCTTTGGAGCATTCCCAAGAGATCGGGCTAACCCCACGAGTGGGATGGGGGGACCGGGGGAGATGGGGTGCGGAATGGCCGCCTCCCCCACAGGCTGGAAGATCTTTCTTCTCTTTGACTTTTCTGCTTGCTGCCCCAAGCGCTTGGAGTGAGCAGAAAGTGCTTTGTAGTACTTTGTGAAATGTGTTCTGAAACAAAAAAAAACCCACCTCTGCCACTACCTTGAGTACCAATCCTGACTGTCTCCTTTTTTAGGGAGAGCATTAGCTCACAAATGTTGGGGTTCTGAGATGCCCTTGTGTCTCTCCCCTTCCCTTGTAGTTGGCTCGCTGCCACTTCCCAACCGAAGATTGGGAAGATTCTCTGGCATTCAGATAAGAAGTTTGCAGGTTGGTTTGTGTGTTATGTGTGGGTTTTTGTTGTTGGGCTTCCCCCACCCCCAACCCTGCAAAAAAAAGCAATAAAAATGGGTTGGGTTGGGTTGGAGGGAGGGGACGGATGGGCTGGTGGGATTTTTAGTTTAACTTTGACAAAAGACTTGTTTCTTTTCAAACTTGTCCAGAAAGGGAAACAAACAAAAAAAAAAGTGGGTATCTTTGCTTTGGAAGAAGGCTCTAGGCAGTCTCTTTGTGACTGTGGGGGTGGGGTTGGGTGTTTACAGGACATTCTATATCTCAAGATTGATAGAATGTTTATAACAGATGTTTCTTATCTTCCCCCTAAACTCCCCAAAATAGAAGGCAAGACTTTTCTTAAAGTGTCTTTCAGGCTGGTATGAGAATTGCAATTTCCAATACATATCATGTCCCTCAACTATTCGGAATATTTTAGCATTTTAATTCCAAAGGATGGATTTGAAGACCAAGGGGTGGGGTGGAACCAGTATGGCACAGAACCCAATTTTTCACCATCTCCTGTTTCTTGATAATAGTGCAAATTAAAAGCTAATAATCATAATAAAGCGCATTTAATTATCTTCTAGAGATCTAGCCCTTTAATTGTATTTAACAGGGTTGTAACATTTTATTAGTTTAACCACACCCCCCCTTCACCCCCCCCCACCTACTCAGTTGGGGGTTGGGGTGGAGAAGAGGTTCCCTGCCCCAGACCTTGCTTTTTTTAGCTAAAAGATGGGGGAAAGGGTGCCTTACCACCCTTTGTTGGCAGTCTTTGGGACAAGGGAGAAAGTAAGTTAGAACCCCTACTTGGATTTGTTTGTGTGTGTTAGTTTATGTTGGGGGAAGGGACCTGGAAATGTTTGGTGGTAATTGAAGTCGTATGTGGGGCTTTGTTTGGAATTGTATGAAGCCTGGGGATTTCAGCAGAGCCCCCTTCTCAAAATATGTAACCTTCCCCCAAATGATTGTGCGGGGGGGGGGGGGGTGTCAACGTTATACGTTAAAACTAGCTTTTTCTCAACTGATGGTGTGTACCAAGTCCCGATATGAGATGATATCAACTATTAAAGCAGCAGGCAGGGGATCCACTCCCCTGTAGCTCCATTTGTTGCAAAATTCTAAAGGAACCCCACAAGGCCTGGAGGAAAGAGTTAAATTACAAATTGTGAGGGCCTCTCCGGGAAAGAATGGTGAAAGCCTGGGGGTAGGGGGAGGGGTTCCAGTGGTGGAGATGGAGCCTGGTGGGGAGAGCTGGTCTCTCTGGAAGATTCGCGGAAGAGCCCGCCCTGCACCCCTCCTCCTGCCTCCAAGCCCTCAGGAGCCCAGCTCTGCCTGCTTTGGGTACATTTGTCACTGGGCCCTCACGCTGATAGCAGGAGCACATGGGGCACTGCCCACAATGATCTTTCCTTCCCTGAGCCGTGGTGAGAGGGAAGGAATTTGGGTAAAGATTGTTCTTCCCTCTTAACCCCCCTCCCTGAAAGTCACCCACCAGTGGAGGGGAAGAGGGCCCAAGAAAAAGGAAAAAATAGGTTTTATGGTGGGGTGTGTGTTTCTGGGGGAGAGGATAAATGATAATGCCTCTTTGGGAAAGGACAATTCTAGATGCCCTCCCCTTCCCCAATGCGGGGGCAGGGGGGCAAGGGCTAATTACCTGATAGAAAGTAGTGGGGAACCTCCTGCCTGGCTGTTGTCACTGCTTTAAGGAACCAGCTCTCAGAGGAAGGGAAGTTTTAGCCCAAAGTGCAGGGAATTTCGGAGAGCCTGAGCCTGGAACAGAGACCCAGAGGCAAACTGCCTAAGCTCTGCCACACCTGGAGAGGGGTTTGTATGCCCTTGTGATAAACACCTGGGCTTGGGGGTCTACTTTTGCAGATTTCTGGGTCACCCTATGGGTAGTCCTAAAGGGGCTAAGGGAAGCTTTGGTGGACAGTCAAGGACCCAAAGGAAAGCCTTTCCCCTGAGGTCAGTCTTTGGTCTCACAGGGCTTCCTACCTGTGCCCCCGTCCTCCCCCCAGACCACAAAGGAGCAGCTGGTTGTCTAGGTTCTAGGCTCAGGGCATTTTTTCCTCCAGACTCCTCCCTCCTCCCTTGATCAGACTTTGGCTTTTCCAACCCCCCCCACCCCCAACTCTTCTGAAAATGGTTCCCTTAGTTGCAAACTCTGTGTCCTTTAAGAACCAGCCCCAGAAGAGGACCCTCGGGTTTTCCATGACAAAATTCTTCTGAACGTCCCCAAAGAGCGAGGACCACTAGGATCTGGAGCTGGTGACTTCTGTATTCTAGAGTGTTGGAGCCCTAGATCTGGGCTGCATTCCAGAAGTGGAGAGATGCTGTCCCAGGGTGCTATGGGGCCCATGTCTGGGGAACCCGAGCCCAGATTCTGCCACCTCTGTGGCATTGTGCCTCTTGTCATCTCCCTGCTCACTGAAGCACAGTCCCTTCCTTCCCTACACTCACCGTCCTTTCCTCAAGATGGATTTTAAACTGGGGGTAATGACCCATCTGAGAACCTGAAAAATCTTTAGAGCTTCTCCTGGGAGAAAATGGCCAGACTCCTGTGAACACACAATTTTGCATGAATTTTCGGGGGCCAACGAATTCTGTCTGTGCCCCCTGCCCATCCCCAAGCTAGCTTTCTAGCTCCTGGTTTAGACATTTCCTCCTCCCGAGGAGTGGATCTCTCCACCTCTCCGATGGGCATCCTTTATAACTTCCCCAGGGGGGACTCCACGCCACAAGTGTCTAATTACTTCTGCTATGGAAAGGGGGATCAGGAGGAAAACCCATCAGGTCTATAAAACCAGGAATACTCCCCAACCCAGATTATTCCCTCAACCCTGCCTCTCTGGAAGGTAACAGATTATCGAGGGAATGAGTAATATTTTTGGAGTCGAGGGGAAAAAAACGGGCAAAAGACAGACACACACAGGCCGATCATATTTGTGAGTGCAGACTTGGGCACGAGACAGTGTCCGCTCGAGCCTGACCTCCTAGTCCCTGTCCTCAGTAAAAAGGCCGCGGTAGGGGCACCTGGGTGGCTCAGTGGGTTAAAGCCTCTGCCTTCGGCTCGGGTCATGATCCCAGGATCCTGGGATCGAGCCCCGCATCGAGCCCCACATCGGGTTCTCTGCTCAGCGGGGAGCCTGCTTCGTCCTCTCTCTCTCTCTGCCTGCCTCTCCACCTACTTGTGATCTCTGTCTGTCAAATAAATAAATAAAATATTAAAAAAAAAAAAAAAAAAAAAAAGGCCGCGGTACCTGTCCCAGGAGCTTGCATGAGGATTAGATGGAAGGGTGCTGGTACAGAGCCAGCACATTAAAGTTCAGTAAATTGTAGCCCTCTTCCCATTACTCAGGTTAATTCCTAAAAGAATCACTGCATCAAAGGATGTATGTACATTTCTTCAGGGCTTTTTATCCTATTGTTACTGGTAGTTTTAGCAAAATAGAGTGATTTCCTGTGCTCCCGGGTTTTGCACCTGACTCTGGGTGCCAGCTCACAGTCCAGAGGCTCTTGGGGTGGTTGGGCCATGTTTTTCTCTCCCTCTCTCCTCTGATTAGGACAGAAATGTCTTACCCGCCTGAGTGAGCAGGGCACGCACGCGGGCGGGCTCTCTCTCCAGCCAGCTTTGAAGCCGGCTAATTAGGGCTAGGGCTGTCACAGCTGGCTTCCCCTGAACCTCCCCTCCGCCCCTCGGCCTCCCCCCTACCCCTCGGCCTCCCCCCACCCCTCCGCCCTCCTGCTCGGGGCCCCAGCCCCAGCCTCACGGCCTGAGAGCCCCTCCTGCCTTGCCTTGCCTTGCCTTGCCCTCCATGGCCGGCCGGCTTGTGGCCCTTCCAAACTGTCTGATCAGGGCTGGGATCTGATGCCTGGAGAAAGGACAAGACGGGACTCGGGATGTGCAATAAACCCAGGAGCAACTGATTGGGTTCAGAGAGGACTGCCTATAGCCCAGGACCCTCCTGATTCCTAATGAAGCCTGGAGAGGAGCCGGCCTGGGCTGCGGGCTGAGCCCTGGGCCCTTTGTTTGAGAGCCAAGCTTTCTGAAGGCTCCAGCCTCCCAACCTGGCCCTTATAATTAGCCCCAATCAGAGTGTTTATGTAGGGGCCTCCTGCGGAACTCAGAGCCCCGACATTTCATTCCAAACCTGGAGGAGGAGGGGCAGGAAAGGGATTTGTGTGGGGACGGGAGAAAAAGGAGGACGGGGTTAGCAAGTGTGGAGAAGGAGGCCTGGGGGGAGGGGAGGGGAGGAGGTCTTGGAGCTGGTAGGACCACCACCCTCCCCATTTGGTCCCGGCTGGGGTCAGGACCCCTCCCAGGGTAGCAGGCACCCTGGCATCCTGACCCGGGCTGGGCCTGCATGCCTTCTGGGCAGGCTCTGTGGGTGGGTGGGCTTGTGCCAATCGGAAATGGTTTGGATATAATTAACCCAGCTAATCACCAGCCTCAGCCCGCTGGGAGGGGAGGGCACAGCCCAGCGCCCCAGCTCCCCCAGGAAGCTCCGGTCTCCTGTTCTTCTTCCGATGGAGGCCAGGGGTGTGCCAAGCCCTGCAGCTGCTGAGGGTGGTGGAGTCAGAGGGCGGGCAGGGAAGGGATGGAGGAAGGGAGGGCGCCTGATTCTCATCTCTGGCCTCACCCTCAAGGGGGAATGCGACAGCAGGCAGTGGGCCTAGAGTGGCCAGGCTGTGCGAGTGGGGGCTGGGGCACAACAGCAGGAGCTGTGGGTGGGAGAGACAGAGGGAGGGAGGGAGGATTCCCAGCCACTGCTTTCAGGTGGCACTGGGTGTGTCCCCGACCCCTACTGCGTTTCCCTTTCCCTTGGGGTCTAGGCCTCCCAGGGAACTCTGTGGGGTGGGACGTGGCTTGGTTGAATGTCTTTTGGTCACAATCTTGCAAGGCCTTCAAAGAGTGTCCCAACCCTCTCCCTCCCTCAACACATAAGGCTTTCCAAGGTCTGGATCTGGCTTCTCCTCGCTTTCTGGTCTCACTTCCCACTGTCCATCCCTACACTCCTTTGGGCCATTCTCCAGAACTCTGATGTTCTCAGACCCACCATGCTCCATGACTTCGCATGTACTATTCCTGTGGCTCAAATGTCCTTCCCTTTCATTAGCCTGGATATTAACTCTTACTGCCTCAGAATGTGCCTGAGGTCAGGTGGCCCCTCTGCAGATAACTGTACCCCTGGCCAATCCTATTGCCACACTGTTCTTGATGGTCCCAGCACATCACCATTATTGTTCATCTCTTTTCATGACTATGGGAGCCCGTGTTTGGTCTTTCATCTCTGTATCCCTGAGCCTAGCGATATGCCTGGCATATAGCAGGTGCCCAAGATCACAGGCTCTGGAGCCAGACTACTTGGGCTTGAATCTGCCTTAGCCCCTTGCTAGGTGTTGACCTTGGGCAAGTTAACTTCTCTGTACATTATTTGTAAATGGGAATAGTAATAACACTTACCTTTCAAGACTGGTTTGAGGATTAAACAATCTAATTCAAGTAAAATGTTTAAAGCAGTGGCTGGCACATAGTAAATGCTTATCTATTGTGTTGGCTCAGTATTTAGTGTGTAGTTAGTATAAGCCTACCATGGCTCAGGAGCTTACGAAACTATAGAGAAGCACAAATTCAGTCCCTGCCCACATGGAGACCACCATCTAGTTTAAGCAAATGAATGGATTAGTGGGACTTCTGTGGGACATCTGAGTTTTTATGTTTTCTTAAATAAGCTCACTATATAAGTGTTTGAGAATATATCTATGTTCAAATACGGGATCACGATGTATCTATTTGGATAGTATAAAGCAAGCAATGAAATCCCTTATAATATAATCCCTTATAAACTATATATATACACATATGGATATGTATATACATATATATCTTATAATATAATCCCTTATAAACCTGACATATGTGATCAGTTTTTTTGAGCATGTGAGGCATGCTTCTAGGACAGAAGTTTCTGGAAGACTCCTGCTCAGTCTGCACTGCTAAGGAGAACGTTAAAAAAATTTTTTTTCTACCAGACAGAATAATTACTCTTATACAAATACACACAATAAACACATCAGCATTTTCATTTAACTCCTCAGTTAATGAAGGAATCTGTAAGATGCTCAGGAGACTCTGAAAAATGGAAAGATATCGAGGCATTCGATATACGAACGTTGATGTAGATTTGCTTCATGGACAACTAGGCAATACTCACTGGGGGATATCAACTATGTTTTCACCAGACACGATTCACACTTTATGGCCAAAAATAATTTCCATTATTATCAGTGGCCTGAGTTGGAAAATAACTCAACGATAATAAGACTCAGAGATAACCTGCCAGGAGACACAGTAATCCCCCCTCCCTCCCCACCCCCCACCCCCAGAGTCATCTTTTTAACCATTTCCAAGTCATTCACAATTTTCCTTGACAAGACTTTCTGAACTTAGAACTCCCAGGATGACAAGTGCCAGGCATCCCTTCCCCGCAACAGCTTTTGTGCTGGTAAGGGGTCCAGTTCCATCCAGAGTGAGCTAGAAATCTTCCAGCCACCCCCTCAGGTTGGCACGGTCTTTGTCAACCTCTTCTTCCCCACTCTTAGCTCTGGCTTTTCTCCCTCACCTTCCCCTTTCCCACCCTACCCCTCTCATCCCCTCCAATTATGCAGCCCACCCATTCATCCTTTGTGGTAGCCATAATTTATTGAGTACTTTCTATGGGCGAGACTCCCTGCTAAGCACTATACTTTCATAATAGCATTTAATGTTCACAAGAGCCATGAAATGAGTGCCGTCTTTACCTCAAATTACAGCATATTAAAGTCACCGGATTTCATGGAAACAGCTGTTTAGAGGGCATGTAGCCAGTCCAAGAAGAGCGAAAGCAGTCAGACTCTTAACCACAATACCGGAAGTAGCAAATGGGGTCATTCCTCATGCCAGCTGTCATGAATTGGTAGTAGCTCCCTGCAGTGCTGTGTTAAGATGGATTCTGAGGCATCCTCTCGGTTGGATGGAAGATAGTGCTGGAATCCACTAGTGATGTCTGTCATGGTCGGAGAATCAGAGAATGTAAAGGTTCCCAAGTACATCAGATGAGTGTCAGGCTGGCTTTATACTGCATTGTCTCATGATCTCCGCAACATGCTTGTAACATTGTTGATGGCTGCCTCTCCTCTAAGGCCTGAGCCTCAGGGTCTGGATCTTAACACCAGTTTTCTAGGTCTTTCTAATTCAAAGTGTGATTCCATCTGCGTTCTGCCCTGTCTTCCCCTCCATATCTCCCCTGCCCACCCCCCAGGAGTACCATCACCTGGGAACTTGCTAGAAAAGAAGAATCTTGGATCTGACCTCATACCTACCGAATCAGAAGCTGCATTTTAACAAAATGTCCTGGGGATTTGTTTGCACTCTAGTGCAAGGAGCACTGGTCCTGGGAACCTCTTTTCTCAGCTGCACCTGCCCCGCCCCTGCGGCCAGAATCTTCTTCTTCCCGGAAGGCGCTGGCTCAGGTCCAGGTCTGAGTATTCCCGACAGACCCTAATACTTAACCCAACAGAACCAGGTGTGTTTACGGACAATTTCAACTGAGGCTTGAAAACTTTAAGACATCCTCCCCCACCCTGGAAAAACTGTGCAGGATCCTCTGGCTTTTCCCATTAGGAGTGTGAGTGCCTCTGGGTCTGTGGGCCGCACCCCTACAGCTTAGCACTGTGTCCTGTCCTGTTTTCTGATACTCTGCAGAGTCTCCCGAGGGACTCGAGAATCCAGCCCAAACTTTCCACACTGGCTTTTGAGACCTTTGCCTTCTCATAGGCGCCCAGGGAGTTGGGGTGGAGCCAGGCAGCACAGAGATGTGGAGGAGAAATAGTTGCTAAATCTGGGAGCAGTTGCTGCTTATTGGTTCAGCCATTGGTTCAACCAGTGTTGACCACTGTTCTCTCCTGGGCATGGGGAGATAGCGATGACTAGAGCATGGTCTCTGTTCTTGATGAAAGTGGACATATGGGACGCCTGGGTGGCTCAGTTGGTTAAGCGGCTGCCTTCGGCTCAGGTTATGATCCCACCGTCCTGGGATCGAGTCCCACATCCGGCTCCTTGCTCGGCAGGGAGCCTGCTTCTCCCTCTGCCTCTGCCTGCCACTGTGTCTGCCTGTGCTCACTCTCTGACAAATAAATAAATAAAATATTAAAAAAAAAAGAAAGTGGACATATAAGCATATGATGGCCATATCATATGATACAAACGGCAAACACTGTGGTTGTTAGGAAAAAAACAAGGGCCTACTAGGCAAAAGGAACCCCATGGGCAAAGCTGTGGGAGAACATGGCATAATCAGGGAACAGTGAAAAGGAGAGCGTGCCTGGAGCATAGGATGAGTGTGGAGGAGAGTGGCAGGGCTGATCTAAGTGAGGAATTGGGCTGAGCCCCAGCAAAATTTCAATCTCACGCTGGCTTGGCCGTGCAGCACACATCTGAGCCACCCCTGACTGCTTGCAACAGCAGATCTCATTTCTTTACTGACTTGAGCCAATCAGAACTGGGTGACACACACACGCGTGCGCACACACACACACACACACACCCCAGAGGACATGTTAAAGCCAAACGTTAGTGGGTTTTGGATCTATGCCCTCTCTCTAATCAATTACTGGATTCCATCCCTACCAACACCCTCTTTTCGTGCCAACAGGAGCAGGAATGGCCAGTGAATTTGAACTTCCTGGTAAAGAACTCTGGGGCAGGACTTTGGGTCTCTCTGACCTGAGACATGGCTACAGATGGGACAAGCGTTGGCTCTACGTATGTACCAGATCTAATTGTGTGACTATGTCCGGGTGTGTGTAGATAGATATATATATGCGAATTGGTTGCCTTGAAGTCTCAGGAGACATAATCTTAATTCCTTGTCAGAGAAAGAAGGTTAGACTGTTCTATTGACATCCCAGTAAGATTCATATGGGAAACTTCCTTGGGAGTCAGAAAGTGAGATGGTTATAATACCTTGTTTCAAATTAGTTAACTCTCCTGTAGAAAGGCGGAGCATATGTCTCTTTACCTTGACGATGTCTCCTCACCTTGACTCCTCACCTTTGGCCAGTTGGCTATGGTGGAAGTGATGTCATGAGACATATAAGTCTGGGTCATGAAAACCCATGCAGTTTCCACCTTGTTCATGGGAACCCTCGCCCTCAGGCTGCCCGAGCTGCCATATAAGAAGTTAGACTATCCAGAGACCACCATGCTGGAGAGGCCCCATGTATGTGCTCTGGTTAATAGTTCTAGCTGAGCCCCGCCTTTCAGCCCTACCTACTAACACACTAGACAGATAAGTAAAATCATCTTAATTCCCCAGACCAGCCCATCCATCAGCGGAATATCATTAGGTGTCCTCAGCGATGCCTGTGGAACAGAAGAATCACCCAACCGAGCCTTACCCAAATTCCTGACCCATAAATTATGGGATATAATAAAATGGCTGTTGTTTTAAGCTACTCGGTTTTAGGGTACTTTGTTACGCAGCACTAGATTGGTGAAACATAACTAAGTTCATTAAGTACTTACTATGTATCTGGAATTGTTCTAAGTATTTGACATGCATTAATTTTTTAAAAAGATTTTATTTATTTATTTATTTATTTATTTGAGAGAGAGAGAGCACAAACAGGGGGGCATCAGGCAGAGGGAGAAGCAGGCTCCCCGATGAGCAAGGAGCCCTAAATGGGACTCAATCCCAGGACCCTGGAGTCATGACCTGAACCAAAACTCACCCAGGCACCCTGACATGCATTAATTCATTTATTCCTAAGAATGGGTTCCAGAGAGGTGCCTGGGTGGCTCAGTGGGTTAAGCCTCTGCCTTTGGCTCAGTCATGGTCTCAGGGTCCTGGGATCAAGCCCCGAATTGGACTCTCTGCTCATCGGGGAGCTTGCTTCCCTTCCTCTCTCTGCCTACTTGTGATCTCTCTCTTTGTCAAATAAATAAATAAAATCTTTAAAAAAATGGGTTGCAGAAACCAAAGCAGTCAAGTAATCCTTTCAAGTTAACAGCTTGTAACTGTGATCACCTAGAACCTGAACCCACGTTGTCTGACACTGGAGCCCATGCTATTAACCCCCTCCCTTAGAGTGCAGAATAATAGAGATTAAAAGGATCTTAAAGACCACATGACGGGGGTTCCTGGCTGGCTCAGTCCGTGGAGCATGTAACACTTGGTCTCACTATTGTAAGTTTGAGCCCCACACTGGTTGTAAAGATTACTGAAAAGTAAAATCTCTCTCTCTCTCCTTTTTTTTTTTTTAAGAGGGGGGTAAGGACAGAGGGAGAGGGAGAGAGAGAGAATTCCAAACAGGCTCCACAGGAGCATGAAGTCCAATATGGGGCTCAATCGCACAACCCTGAGATCATGACCTGAGCCAAAATCAAGAGTTGGATGTTTAACAAGCTGAGCCAGCCAGATGCCCCAAAAGTAAAATCTTAAAATCAATTAATAACATCTTTAGAAGAAATGGAGAACCAGGAGGATTAAATGAATAACCCTAGGACCCCACAGTCTCTTTGGACCAAGTCATGTCCAGATCCCGTTTGCTGACTCTCGACCTAGAGGGAAAAACAGAATGGAACGTTCTTCTATCTCAACATACCCTTCCTTGTGGACCACCATACATGCCTTCTGTCTCACGGTCACCATACAGAATCCTTGGTTTGAATCTCTGCTTTTTACTGTAGATGTGCGGAAATGACTGGCTCTTTCTTAGGACTTCTGGGTGCACAAATGCTTGTGTGTGTGTGCACACCCAGTCCCTCCAAACACACACACACACACACACACATTCATTTTCACCAGAGTTAGGTGAGCTTTATGTTGCTACCATCTCAGGGATCAGGATTTTTGCTTTCAAAGGTATTAATTAACCTGGGGTGCCTGGGTGGCTCAGTGGGTTAAGCCTCTGCCTTTGGCTCAGATCATGATCCCAGGGTCCTGGGATGGAGCCTTGGGATCAAGCTCCGCATCAAGCACTCTGCTCAGCAGGGAGCCTGCTTCCCCCTCTCTCTCTCTGCCTGCCTCTCTGCCTACTTGTGATTTCTTTCTGTCAAATAAATAAATAAAATCTTAAAAAAAAAAAAAAAAGAGGAAAAACGACATAACTACATGTGGTAGGCAGCTTCTCTGGTCCCCAGTGATCCCGCTTCCTGGTGTTCTTGGTGTAATCTCCTCCCTGCGTGGTGAGGGATCCAGGCCTGCCAACACCCGTGTGAGTGAGCTTGGAAGCAGATTCCCTTCCCCCAACTCTGTTCTAGTCAAGTCTTTGGCGGAGACCCCAACCCCAGCTGGCCTCTTAACTGTGGCCTCGTGAGATTTGGGGGTCAAAACGCCCACCTAAGCTCCGCCTGACGTTATAACCCACAGAAACTGCTAGATGATAAATATTTGTTGTTTAAAAATATTTAACTTGGGAGTAATTTTTTTATATAGCAACAGCTAAACAAAACACTGTGTACTGAGGAAACTCTGGGCTCCAAATGGTGTATGCAGTGAGTTAGAAACAGATAGAAGAAAATTCTTTCCTTGATCCATCCATTCATTTACTCATGCTTTCAATACAGGTGGGCCTGCTTTGCCCCTTGGAATACAAAGATGAATGACACTATTTCTACGACTGAAGAGCTCCCAGCCTAGTAGGAAGAGCAAATCTGTAAAGGATCCCTAAAATTTTATTTATTTATTTATCTACTTACTTAAACTCATTTTTTTAAGAGTTTATTTATTTATTTGACAGGAAGAGAGAGCAAGAGCACAAGCAGGGCAAGGAGCAGAGGGAGAGGGAGAAGCAGGCTATCCACTGAGCCAGGAGCCCTATGTGGAACTTGATCCCAGGACCCTGAGATCATGACCTGAGCTGAAGCAGATGCTTAACCAACTGAGTCACCCAAGTGCCCCTGGATTCTTAAAATTTTTGTGAAAAATGCTAACAGAAGGAAGGTCCAGGATTCCTGAGCAACACAGAAGAGAGAGAAAATAATTCTGCCTGGCTATATGACTAAAGCTCCATAAAGAAGTCATTCAGTTTGGATTTTGGAAAAAGGAACAGGAATTTTCCAGGAAGACAAGGGAAGGAAGAGATTTTCAGGTAGTAGGAGCTACATTTGCAGGTACAGAGGGGCCGAGAAAGCCCGGTATTTTTGAGGGCTCACTGGGCATCCATGTGGCTGGATGTTAGAGTACTAGGTGGCAGGGAAGACTGGCCAGGTAATTTAACCAGGCAGTCAATGTACTTGGTGCCAGCCTCAGGTTTCTAGCTTTTATCCCATAGAAAATAAAGAACAAGTAGAGGTTTTTAAGCCAGTGAGTATTGTGATCAGATCTGTGTTTTAGAAACAGAACTCTGGAGGCAACGTGGAGGATGGCTGAAGAGAGGAGTCTAAAGGTAGAGATATCAGGTGAGACGCTGATTCTGAGCCCCAGGAGGGGTTGGAGGAGGCCTGGCCCAAGCCCTCTGGGTCAGATCAAGAAGAAAGTGATGGAGGAAGCAGCTTGAGATTTCTAGCTGGGATAATTGGGTGGATGATAAGCCATTCACAAATGGAAAGAATAAAGATAATGTGCAGATTTGAGGGTGGAGAATCTATTAGGATCACGTAGGTTATGCCACAGTAATTAATAACTTCAAAATCTCATTGGTTTAACAAAACAAAGACTTCTTTTGTTTTCTCACTCATACTACAGGTCCCATGTGGTCAGCGGGAGTCTCTACTCCATACTGCGACTCAGGGATCCAAGCTGACAGAGGCTCTACCATCTACAATGCATGGCTTCTTCACACCTGTCCTCAGTTACGCGACAGGAGAAGAGAGAGCTACTAGAGGACTGTGGGGGGGAGGGGTTTACTACCCCAGCCCAGATACTGTGCGCATCACTTCCACCCACATTTCATTGGCCAGAGCCAGTCTTGTGGCCTCTCCTGACTACAGAGCGTTGGAAAGTATAGGGGAGCACACGGAATATGTGGTAAGCATGATTGTCTCTGCTACAAGGAGGTAATAAATTCAATTTTGAGCACATTTACTTTAAAGAGAAGATATCCAGTATGCAGCTGATGTGGTTCTGATGTTCAGACCAGAGTTGAGAGCTTGAGCTAGAGGTTTGAGCGCTGATCTTGTCTCTGACTTCTAGAGGGTTTATTGGTCAATCAATCTGAGGGACTGAGGTCTGTCTACACCCACGTGAGACATTCTAGACAGGAAGAGAAATATATATAAATAGCTATGATCTGCAGGAGGTCAGGTTACATGCTACTTGGCTGCGAGCAAAAGTGCCGTGAAAGGAAAGATGGTGGAGCAGTGAATCCCATGAAGGTGAGCAGGAGTCTCATAAGCAAAAAGCCTGGATAGCTGACCTCTAGATGGATTGGCGAATCTCTACTGATAAGGGAGGGGCACAGGAGGGGGGATCCAGGGAGAGAGGGCATGAGGCAAAAGAGATAAGTCTAGAAGGGGAGGTGAACAGGGGGCAGGCGGTGGGATGTTTTAATGCCAAGGAAAGGGGAGGTGGACAAGGGGTAGATGGTGGAATGTTTTAATGCCAAGGAGACCAGACTTTATGCCATAGTTACAAGAAACCACTGGAGGCCTGGGGGAGGGAGGGGACAGAAAGATGTATAAAGAGGGGATAGACAAATTTTTGGTTTTGTTTTTTTTTTTAAGATTGTATTTATTTATTGACAGAGAGAGACACAGAGAGAGAGGGAACACAAGCAGGGAGAGCGGGAGAGGGAGAAGCAGGCTCCTGCTGCGCAGAGAGCTCAGTGTGGGGCTCAGTGTGGGGCTCGATCCCAAGACCCTGGGATCAGGCTCTGAGCTGAAGGCAGATGCTTAATGACTGAGCCACCCAGGTGTCCCTACATTCTTGGTCTTATTTTCCTCCCTTCAATAGAAACCAGCTTCTTTACTCACTTGCCTGCACACATGTACGTGCATGCACACACACACACACACACACACACACACATTTTTCTGCCCAGATCCCAGTTCTATACCTTAGTCCTAGATTGTAACTGCTTTGCCACTATTACCAATGAGGCAATTTATGTGAATATCTCCCCACATAATTACTTCCTCCCTTTTTCCTTCCTTCCTCCTTCTCTCTTCCTTCTTTCCTTCCTTCCTTCCCATTCTACTGTCTTACTGAGATAGAACATAAAGTGAAAGACATAAAGTGCATTTTAATTTTAAGTACAGGTGAATGAAATTTTACATGTGTCAATACTCATACAATTTATTTATTTGAGAAAGCAAGAGTGGGGCACAGAGGGAGAAGCAGGCTCTGTGCTGAGCAGCAAGCTGGAAGCAGGGCTTGATCCCAGGACCCTGAGATTATGACCTGAACTGAAGGCAGATGCCTAACGGCTTAACCGACTGAGCCACCCGGAAGCCCCATAAATAAACAAAATCTTAAAAAAAAAGCTATAGGACACTTTGGCCCCGTCGTCTTCCAGGGAGTTCTGATTTCTATCATAGTCAATTATGTCTGTTCTAGAACTTCTAGAAATGGAATAACATAATATGTCCTCTTTTATATCTAATGTCTAAGAGGTCCATCCACATGGTTGAATTCTGACCTTATCCTGAGATGTTCCAGCTTTTAAATCAACTTATTTTCCTTCTCTCCCTCCTCCTCTTCTTTCTTCCTCTTTTCTTTTCTTTCTTTCTTTTCCTTTTTTAAAGATCTTATTTTTTTGAGAGAGAGAGAGAGTACAAGCAGGGGGAACAGCAGGCAGAGGGAGAAGCAGGCTCCCCACTGAGCAAGGAGCCCAATGCTGGACTCAATCCCAGGGCCCTGGGATCAAGGCCTGAGCTGAAGACAGATGCTTAACCAACTGAACCACCCAGGCACCCCTTCTTCTTCTTCTTCTTCTTTTTTTAATAAGGATTTTATGTATTTATCAGAGAGAGCACACAGCAGGGGTAGTGGCAGGCAGAGCAGAAGCAGTCTCCCCACTGAGCAAGGAGCCACATGAGGGACTCGATCCCAGGACCCTGCCATCATGACCTGAGCCAAAGGCAGGTACTTCACCAACTGAGCCACTCAGACATCCCTCTTCCTCCTTTCTTCTCTTCCTTTCCTCCACCAGTGTGTAGAAAGCTCCTTCAAAGGTGCTAGGGAAGCAGCAGTGAGCAATATAGACCTGGTTCCGTCCTGTCCTGCATCCTGCTTGAAGGGTGTGCTCTAGTGGGAGGGACAGGGGAAGCGGCAGGAAATGACACTGCAGCATGATGAGCATGGAGCTAGTCAAGTCCGGGGTGCTATGGGAGTTCATAGAAGAGGTGTCAAACCCCAGCTTTACAGATCACGGAAGACTTCCTGGAGGAAACAACATCTGAGCTGAGACCGGAATGATGAATAGAGTGTTGTGAGCAGTCACCTGTGCAAAAGCTTCGAGGCAAAAGAGAAAGTGGTGCTTTCCAGGAACTACAGGAAGGTCAGAGAAGTTCTGCTCAGCTGGAGCTGCAGAGTGCAGAGTAGGAAGGGGTGAGGCTGTGGGGGCTGGGTGGGCCAGCCATGAAGGGCTTTGTGAGCTCCGTTAAGGAGTCTAAGCTTGTGGCCATCACTGAGGGGTTTTCAGGAGACTGACACAAGGAGGATTTTTAAAAATCTATTAATAAATTTGAGGGGTGCCTGCATGGCTCAGGCCATTAAGCGTCTGCCTTCTGCTCAGGTCATGATCCCCGGGTTCTGGGATTGAGCCCCGCATGGGGTTCTCTGCTCAATTGGGAGCCTGTTTCTTCCTTCCCGGAGCCTGCTTCTCCTTCTCCCTCTGCCTACTGCTCTGCCTACTTGTGATCTCTGTCTATCAAATAAATAAATTAAAATCTTTAAAAAAATTGTTTTGACTTTGAGTCGATTTTTGTAAAAGGCTTCCAGTTCTTTATAAAAAATTAAGTAAATTTTAAAAATAAATAAATAATTAAGTAAATTAAATTAATTGTTATTTTTTACTTATTTTATTTTATTTATTTATTTGACAGAGAGAGATCACAAGCAGGCAGAGAGGCAGGCAGAGAGAGAGAGGGAAGCAGGCTCCCCATGGAGCAGAGAGCCTAATGCAGGGCTCGATCCCAGGACCCTGAGATCACTGCCTGAACCCAAGGCAGAAGCTTAACCCACTGAGCCAGCCAGGCACCCCTACTTGTTATTTTTTAAAAGTTTTATTGAAGTAACCTCTATACCTCAGGTGGGGCTCAAATCTATGACCCCAAGATCAAGAGTCACATGGTCTACAGACTGAGCCAGCCAGGCTCGGGGGTAAGCCAGGTTTAAGGGGTTAAAAAACCAAAAACCAAAAACCCTTAAGCTGATCTTTTTTTTTTTTTTTTAATATTTTATTTATTTATTAGAGAGAGAGCGAGCACCAGCAGACAGAGAGGCAGGCAGAGGGAGAAGCAGGCTCCCTGCCGAGCAAGGAGCCCGATGCGGGACTCGATCCCAGGACGCTGGGATCATGACCTGAGCCGAAGGCAGCCGCTTAACCAACTGAGCCACCCAGGCGTCCCTAAGCTGATCTTTTTTAAGTTGGCTCCATACTGGCCATGGAGCCCGGTGCAGGGCCTGAACTCATGCCTGACCTTGAATCCAGACCTGAGCTGAGATCAAGAGTTAGAATGCTTAACCAACAGAGCTACTCAGGCACCCCTGGGTGATTTCTTAAAAGGCATTTTAGGTTTTGGATGGTATACGAGTGGTATAAAAGGGCACATCATGAACCTGAACCGCGGGTCTCCCTGGCTCTTCCGTCCCGCCATCTCATCAGCGCCCCCCGCAGGCGATCTGTGTGTCTGCAGTGTGGAAAGCGACAAGGTAATGAAGAGTGGAAAAAGGAGACCTTTCAGGAAGCTATTGAACGTTCCACGTAAGAGAGGACGGTAGGAACGGTGGCAATGATTTGAGAGGCACCGAGGAAGCAGAAACAGCAGACCTTGGGCACTGGTTAGAAGAAGGGGTTAATGGGCGCCTGGGTGGCTCAGTGGGTTAAAGCCTCTGCCTTTGGCTCAGGTCATGATCTCAGGAGGGTCCTGGGATTGAGTCCCATCAGCATCGAGCTCTCTGCTCAGCAGGGAGTCTGCTTACTTCCTCTCTCTCTGCCTGCCTCTCTGCCTACTTGTGATCTCTGTCTGTCAAATAAATAAATAAAATATTAAAAAAACAAAAAAGAAAAAGGGGTTAAGGACCACACCTTAGGGAGGAGGATTGTCCTTCAGTGAGCCAAGGGGAACAAAGGGGAGCACAGTGGACGGTCTGCAAAGATGACCACCGCAATGCCTTCGCCATTCGGAGCCTTTCAGCTATTTTCCACTCTCCTTGAATCCACGTGGCCTTTGACTGGCTTTGATGGACAGGATGCAGCAAAACTGAAGTCCTGACGGTTCAGGTGTAGGGCTTGGAAGGCCTGGCGCAGCGCCCACTTCTGCCCCTTGGAAGCCAGCCACCACGCCCCCATCTCATCCAGCCACGCTGGCGGAGGCACCAGACACAGGAGGAAAGCCATCCTTCCTGGTGCTTCCAGGCCCAGCTGAGCCGTCCCAGCCCAGACCGGGCCGCTTGGAGACAAGCTGTCCACACCAAGCCCTGCCCAAATTGCAGAATCATGAGCAAATGAGATTGCTGTTGTTTTAAGCCACTCCGTTTTGGGTGGATTGTTACCCAATAGATAACTGAAAGAAGTAGGGAGGGACGGTAGAGAGAGGGTAGAAGTTCAGTGTCTTTCCCATCTATGCCTTAGAACTCGACATCCCTGGTCTGCTGCTTTCCTTCTTTTTGCTTTTAAAAGCCCCAGTATCCCTGCTAAATACCTGCGGCCTTTTTTTTTTTTTTTAAGATTTTATTTATTTAATAGAGAGAGAGATAGCGAGACAGGGAATACAAGTAGAGGGAGTGAGAGGGAGAAGCAGGCTTCCGGAGGAGCACGGAGCCCGATGTGGGGCTCGATCCCAGGAGCCTCAATGACTGAGCCACCCAGGTGCCCCTACCTGGGGCTTTATAATCCAGGGCTCCCGTCCCCCGGCTTCAGGCATCTTGGTCTCCTGTTTCTCCTGGGCCCACACCAACAGCTCTGAAACCCAACCGCCTGTTGACTACTGTTTCCTTGGGTCAGCCTAGGGTTGGTTCTCATTCTACCTTTGGTTCTGGGGGAAGGAATTTGTTTTTCCTAACATCATACCCCTGGGGGAAATGTTATTTCTCCGTGTTCCTTGTTTTCTAATGCAGGATGGGCTAACTCTCAAGTAGCTAGGCACCAACTGCCAAACGAATGACTAATGAGGCTCACTTGGAGAGAATCCTAAATGGGGTTCAGTTCCTCACTTCCTGTCCCAACCAGAGGCCTTCAGTTTCTCCCTTTACCCAAGAAGGTCTCACCTCACTCCCTGCGACTCAGGAGCGGCTCCCTTAGCTGGGGGAGGAGAGGAGTTAAAGGGCTCAACACTATCAGAGAGCCATCCTTTCTGTGCCTCCGTGGAGAAATGGTGGACCCAGGAAGAAGCAGGTGATGGAGGACAGGCCTGGAGGCAAAGACGGGGAGAGGTCTGTCAACATTCCTCAACAGGGGCCTGAGGAGGGAGAGCATGTACGAGAGGGCAAGAGGGTGACTGACCCCATGCTCCCCGTCTCAGCGGCCCACTTCCCCCGTCACACAGGTCTGCCATTGAGAGCAGCTGGTGGGGAAAAATCTGACATTACTTGCCTCTGGAGATTGGGGTTCCCCAGGGCAAGGACCACCCCCCTCCTCTGGATTGTCTCTCAAGGGAAACTTGAGTAACTTTCGTGCAGTCCCTGTTGACTACTCTTGGTGGCCCGCCCAAAGCCCGTTTCTCCACAGGTCTGAGGAGATGGAACTTCTTCCCTGTGCCCCCAAATTTAGTTCTAGTGACAGTGGAATCTAAGAAGGAAATCAGGAGGGACTCTAGTCTAATCTGTCTCTAGATTCAAAATAAGGAAACCAAGATCCAGGTCAGGCCAAGTGACTTGTCCAAAGTCCCCCCTGGTTCATAGCAGAGCTGAGGCCACATTCCTCAACTCCCCAGTCAGTGGCCTCTGCTGCCCACACAGCCTCCTGCAGGGCTCTCCCCACTCTGGCCTCCCTTTTCTTTTACCATTCTTTCTCTTCTCAGCCTCTCTCCAGCACATGCCCCACGGAGGGGCACTTCCAACCGGGGAGGCAGTGACAGCAGACAGCCTTTCCCAATGAATGTGGGACGTACAGCATTTCTGGATATCAAGAGGCTGAGCGTGTGTGTACACACTCATTCACTTTTGAACAGTGTCACGTGGTGCCACTGAACCCACACGGGCCCTCACACACACGCACACACATCCAGTCCCACACCCCCTTAGGGAGACCTGTGCTCTCCACCGATCCCCTGTTCAGATGGCCCTTGGCACAAACTCAAGTCACAGGACTCCTCGCCTAGCCTCAGCCCTTGGTGTCCCACAAACTAGCCTAACTGGGTAAGGACAGTTGAATGACCTGTTCTGGCCCCGATCCAGAGATGGGACAGAACACAGATGGGTTCAGAGCAGTCATCAACATGGCCCCTCTTTGTCTACTTAGAACGTTTGTCTCTGGGTCCCTAAGTGTCCCTCCCTGAGAGGATCATGGGAGGGTGAGGACCCCACTTTCCTTCTTCTTCCTGCTCCCTTTGCTACCCCCCCACCCCTTCTTGATAAGAATCTGTTTGAATGAAGCTCCTGCCAGGCCTTAGATTCCATCTGAGACACAGCTGGATGTCTTAAAACCCAAGGGGAGATGTTTATCTTTCCTCCTAGCTCTGTCCTGTCCCCTCCTCCTGGGCATTGCCAGTCAAAGGTACTGCCCAGGGAGACAAATCAGGTAACATGGAGCTGGGCCCCTGATACCTACAGCTCAGAGGGTAAGCCATGCCGGGGAAAGGCGGGGTGGGGGGTGCAGAGCGGGAAGGGGAGGGGCAGGGAGGGCAGGAACTGAGATGTCCCCTCGGAGTTGGTTCACCTCTTCCCTCCTGCCCTGCTCCCCACTCCTCCCCACCCCCAGCGCCAGTCATTCCAATACCCCCCACCTCTGGAAAAGTCAGATTGGGATTCGATCTCCAGCCAGTTGCCGGAGTTCCGGAGCAGCTGTCCCGGGCTCCGTGGGGGAGGGGCCCAGGAATGCTGGAGCTGAGGCCTGGGCTGCCCCAGACAGTGCCGGCTCTGAATTCTGGGAATGTTTGTGCAGCTGGAGCCCATTAGGGGAGGGAGCCGCGCCGCTTATTAATCCCAGCCTTGTTCCCCGGGAGGGGCCAGGGCCCTGCACACGAGTGGAGGGGGGACGGGGCTCTTCTGCTACTCGGGGTGGTGGGGGGGAGAGGCTTTCTGCCCCCCTGCTTGGTTGAGTCTCCCATCAGGAGCTTGGAGATCGGGGGCCCTGCGCCTGGCTCCCATGGTGCGCATGTGTGTGGGGGCCAGTGTGTGGGGAGGTGAGTGTGGACACAGGTAAGGGGCCTGTCGGACATAGGCAGGTTTGACAGAAGCGCTCCTTCTTGGGGAGGCAGGAGGCACACAGGGGTGCTGGGGGGTTGCTGCTGTGTGCTCCTAGGGATCCTTACCCGCACCCCCCGCCCCCAGAAGCTCCTTGCTGGCTGACCAACGGGAGAAGGTAATGAATTCCTGTTGCCTCAACTGTTTGAATGTGGCACAAAGAGGGCTGAGCAGTGAGTGGGAAGGCAGTTGCGTGGTTCACATCCTCCAGCAACTCCAGGAGACACTGGGTCTCCTCCTGGAGTGGTGCAGTGTGGGACCTGGGCAACCACACACAGTGCTCCCAGTATAGGCAGTCTGGGGGGCCTGGGTTCAGTTCAGAGCTAGCGCTGCAATAGGGGCCTGGCCCCGTGTTCCAGTTCTACAGACTAGCTGTGGGACCCCGGATAAACTTCTTCGCCTCTCTGAGCCTTGCTTCCTTGACTGGGATAGGGTCTGTCCTATGAACTGTAGAGGGTTGTTGTACAGATCCTGTACCTTAGTCCGTGTATCCATCCATCCAGCCCACAAACCTCTATACCACATATCTTGCTGGTTACTGGGCTGCAAAAGTGAATGAGGACACTGACCATTAGAAGCTCATCCTTCACAGTAGGGGCTGGGGTGGGGTTAGTCACATCGGCAAATGGCAAATAGAGGGTAATGTGGAAAGTGCTCTAACCCCAGTGTCTCCAGCTGGGGGCAGGGGCCGTTGGATGTTCAGGGTGATGATACCAGGAAGGTTCTAGAATGAACTCTACTAGGACTTTGGTTGGTTGGGAGTTGTGACAGAAATCCCAGCATCCTCTTTGAGGAGCAGAGAGGAAGGCTCTATGATCAGTTCCATAGAGAGGGGGTTAGCTTTATTTTGTCCTCTTTTCTTTCTTTCTTTTTTTTTATTTTTTTGAGAGGGTTAGCTTGGTGCCCATGCTGAAGGTGAGGAGTGGCTGGGACAAATGAGAGAGAGAGAGAGTCAATGAGGGGCTGGGGCCTCAGGAGCTTTGGAGAGGGATCATTTGTCTCAGCCAGCCCCAGAGGCCTCAGCCAACAGGAAGAAGGAAGGCCTCTCCTCTTACCCCCATCCCCACAACAGTCCTTGAGTTCACAGGGTCTCCAGCTCAGGTAAGTGAGCTCCCTTCAAAACTTCAGAGAATTTCCAGGAGGGCTGCTGGGACAGGAACTATAGGACACAAAGGCTGACAATCCCTTTGACAAAAATGTGGAATCTTGGGATGGGCAAGGAATGGGAATAGTTGTCTAAGAATTCCCAGGTCATGCCCCAAAGCATTGGCCCCAATGGCTCCAAAGGGCACCAGGCATTTCTGGTGTAGGATCTGAAGTGAATATTCCTGTCCAAGGGGCTCATTGCTTTTAGGTTCCAGACCTCATGTCTGAGGGACTAAACCAGAGCTGGCTCTGTGGAACAGAATCGTAGAGGTGAGTGGGAGGCCCACAAAATTCCGGAGGCTCAGTTCCTTCCTTTAGGGAATGCTAGTCTAATAGGGGGAGACCAGCCCCCACCCTCAGGGAGCTTGTATCCTGGTGGAAGGGAGACATCATTTGTCCTCTGGGAACACCTAGTCTGATAGTAGAGACACAGCATCTGTTCTTGGGAAATGTCCAGTCCAATGGTGGAGGCACACACACTTCTAGGATATAAAAAATTATAGATATGGGGTGAATATGAGGCAAGCTAATGAACCAAGTACAGGTTATGGGCAGTCAGGAGTAGTAGAGTGAATGATAGGAGAGAAGGAATATGGAGTTAACTAGAGGAAGCTCCTGGAAGAAGATGGTGAACAATAAGGTCGACCACAGTCAGATGGAGGAGAGCCCTTCTCTGTGTCCAGATGCCGCAACCATCTCTCCCGCCTGGGGGAGTGTTGTGAAATGTCGACTGCGTTAGCTGATCCCTCATATCCCTTCCAGCTCTGACGTCCTAGTCCTAGACTTGCTGGCCCCAGCCCTCTCACCCCTGCTTCCTCTCCCTCAGAGCCTCCCCCACCCCTGCCCTTCCTCTCGGCCTTCCATTTGGTCTCTCCTGAGGCAGGTGGTGTGGCCAGCTGCTTGGCCTGTGCTGAGATGAGGAGATGAGATCCCACCCACAGAGTGGGATGGCGTTCGGTGGGGGTGGGCTGTGTGTGACCCGAGGAGCCGACAGCTGGGTTTGGGGCTCTGACAGGGGGCACTGGGGTAAGGACATGGCTTATGGCAGCTTTTCCCAATACCCTCAAGTAGGGGAGATTTGTGGGGGAGGGAGAGAAAGGTTCTGGGGGTGTCACAGGTTTGGGCTGTGGTGAGTCTGGGTCCCTTTGTGGAGGGACTGTCGGGGCCCTTGGGGGAGGCCATCGGGGGAGGGGCCATCGGGGAAGAACAGGTTGAACTCCACTTCTTCTGAGCTGGGGGACACTGGGGCTAGAGTTGGGCCAGGCTGGGTGGTTCCTGCAGCTGCTGGGTGTGCTCCTTGGGAGGGAGCTGGGAGGTGGGGGCAGTGTGGATGGGAAAGGACAGCTGGGTCTGCCAGGAGGCCTGGCCTGACACCCCTCCTGAGACGCTTCCCCGCCCTCACCCTACACATGTGGACTAGGTTGGGGAGGTACTCTCCACCCCAGCACAAGAGGTCAGATGACAACCCCGGAGAGTTTAGAGCGGGGGCGGGGCCTAAGGGAGCCATCTTATTTCCATCTTGGCACCCTTCCGTCAGAAAGACTTACAGGAAGAGCGCTGAGGTCCCAGGGAGCACCCAGGGATAGATGGCGGCCGAATGGCCGAATGTTCCACTCAACTCCTGTTTCCACTGATTCAGCCGAGAGTGCTCCCGCCCAACCTTTGCCCTCTGTACCACTGGTTCCTAAACTTTGGCAGTGCCTGAGAGCCACTTGTTAAAACATAAGGCCATGAAGTCCGCCTCACTCCAGAGATTTTGATGGAGCAGGTCTAGGGTGAGGGCAGAGAATCTGAAGTTCCTGCAAGTTCCCTGGTGATGCCTAGACTCCCGGTCCACAGGCCACGCTTCGTGTAGTAGTAGTCTAGTCCTTCTCTCTCTCCTCCTTGCTTAGCTGTCCCATCCTTCTCCTAGACCCTGTTGTCTGCCTGTCCCCAACCCCCCCCCAAGCCCAGGCCACACCAGCTGCTGGGGGCTAAGCCCATGGCCTGCGTCAGGGGCAGAGGATGGGGGAGCCCAGGGTTAGACTGAGACCGGAGGGTGTGGAGCTGGGCTCAGCCTGGCTTCTTCTGTGGGACCTAGGCCTGGCAACACACTGGGGTGATTCTCTATCCCTTCCTCTCCTCCCTTCCCCAGCACAGTGACCTTCAACCTCCGGGTCCTTGAGGATTCATGTGTGGACCAGGCATCACCTGTAGATTAGAAAATTTCCCACCTGTCTCCCAGGTCTGTGCGCTAATGGTCTTCAAATATGTATGTCTGCTGTTGTGGTAAGAAAAAAATTTTTTTAAAAATTAAAAAATAATCATCATTTAAAAGTCTTAATGCACTTATACTTCCTTAACTTAAAAAATTATAAAATACAGGAGCACCTGGGTGGCTCTGTCAGTTAAGCATCTGCCTTCAGCTCAAGTCAGGATCCCAGGGTCCTGGGATCAAGCCCAGCATCCCATATCCTGGCTCCTTGCTCAGCAGGGAGCCTGCTTCTCCCTCTCCCTCTGCCCTTCCTCCTGCTTGTGCTCCTCCTTGTTCTCTCTCTGTCAAATAAATAAATCTTTAAAAAACTACAAACTAGGGGCACATGGGTGGCTCAGTGGGTTAAGCCTCTGCCCTCGGCCCAGGTTATGATCTCAGGATCCTGGGATCGAGCCCCACATCGGGCTCCCTGCTCAGTGGGGAGCCTGCTTCCCCTTCTCTCTCTGCCTTCCTCCGCCTACTTGTGATCTCTGTCTGTCCAATATTAAAAAAATAAATACTTACAAACTAGATCACACTAATAAAGCATACTGGCATACTGTCAAGATGAATTTTGTCAAGATGAATGACCGTACAGGCTGTCGCCCCAGGTTCATCCAAGCTCTCTCTCCTCACCACACAAACCTTAGTTCAGTTACACAAATGGACCTAACTCCCTCTGGCTTTGGGGCCTTTGCACATGCAGTTCCCTATGCTTACAACAATCCAATAATCTGTGTCACTTCACAACCTCTTCCACTCCTTGGCCTGATTAACTCTTATTTTGTCCCCAAATCTGGGCTAATCGCTTCCTTAGCAAATGTCTCCCATCTCCCTGATCATGTCAGTTGCCTCATTAGAGCCTGTCACCACACATACATGTAGATGTATTCCTCTGTCTAGTGCTCTCATGTTGCTTTAATTTTATATTATGTGTGTGGCTTTGATTAATTTCTGACTCCCCCATCAGCCTGAAATTTCTGGGAGGCAGAATCCATTCCTTCCCTTGCTTCCTGCCCTCTTTTGCAGCTCTGGGGCCAACCACAGGGCCTGGCACTAACGGGGTACTTAATAAACATAAGGTTAAGGGAGCAGTCAGTTAGTTAATCAACAAATAAAAGATTCCCTCCAGAGCTGAAGGCACTAGCCAGCAGGCTCTACAGCCAATCTGGCACCGAAAGACAAAAGTTAAAAACAACCCATAAACAAAACAAAACCAAACCACCACCACCACCACAACAAAAAGGACCTGTACACCTGTAGTTCTCCTCATGGGGACTTTTTGACCCTTGTTCTCAGAGGCAGCCTATGGTTAGGGCTCCTGCCTGAGAGGTGAGGGAGAAGCAGGGGTGATGGGCAGGCAGTCAGAGTAGTAGGAGTTGGGAGGACAAGAGAAAATTGGAGAAAAGCACATGAAAGAGAAGGGAGAGAAGAAAGCAGGGGGAGAGCAGAGCCCAGAGGAAAAAAAGGGATGTGAAGGGGAGAAAGGACAAAGCCCTCCTAGGACAAAGCAAAAGGAAGCCGACTTCCAGAGATCAGGATGGGGTCATAGGGTGGAGCCAAAGGGGTGTCATTTGACCTCCTTGCTTGGGGACCTACCTCCTCCCACCCAAGCTCAGCCACCTTCTCTCTTTCCCCAACCCCGGCTCCCTCCCCGTCTGCCCCGGGAGCTGGGCTCAGTTTGTTTTCCTTGGGAAGGCTTCCGGAAAGGGGAGCCCGATTTTCCTGACACTTGAAAAGTGGCTCAGACTGCCGGCTGACCCTTCCCGCAGCGCCCCAGCTCCAGGGGTCGGTCGGACTTGCAGTTACGCACGTGGACACGAGCTCAGAACCTGGCACACGGCACACACCCGTGCGCCCCGGCCCCGGCGCGGCTCCGGTCCGGCTTGCAGGAGCTCAAATGTGCGCACACCCACGTGCGTGCACACACACCCCCCCAAAGCTTATCCCCACGTGGGTACCAGATACCCACGCGCAGCCCACAGCCTCCCTCAGCCCCATGTAAAACATTATTCCAAACCCCCACGCGTGCCCATCTCCGCTGTTGGCTGTACCACGCGTGTGGGCGTCGGGGAGACGTAGAGGGATGGTCACGTGTGGTGTGACTGGCCGCGTGTGCGTGAGTGGCTGGTGTGGCCCAGGGCCAGCTGCAGCTTCCCCCTGAGTCAGGGGGAGCGCCCAAGAGACCACCCACTGTGTCGCGCTGGGTTCCCCCTCCCCCCACTGTCTGTGGATGGGGGTGGGACGGCTGTGTCCTCAAGCCTCCCTGACTTCAGGCTCTTTTGGAGTCAAGCGTGCATCTGTCCTTCTCCAGGATGCTCCCGGGAATTGGAAAGCAGTCCTCTCCTGCCCACACACACGCATCCCCTTCCCAGCCTCAATAGACTGCGTCCTTCCAAGCACGCGCCACCGCCACCGGGCCCAGGGCTCCTGCCCCCTGAGAGGAGTCTTGTTGGGGAGTGGAGAGCTGAGGGCTGCTCTGCCCCCTACCAGTTATGGGACCTGAGACTGTGCGATAATTGTCATCTCGGCATCTACTACACAACCCTTGCCAGGCAGTTCCCACACAAGATCTTATTTAAAACTTTTTTTTCTTTTAAGTAAACTTCACCCCCAATGTGGGGCTGGAACTTGAGACCCTGAAATCAAAAGTGGCGTGAACTAGCCAAGCTCCCCTATTTTTTTTAAAAGATTTTATTTATTTATTTGTTAGAGAGAGAGAGAGAGAGAGCGAGCACAGGCAGGCAGAGGCAGACAGAGGCAGAGGGAGAAGCAGGCTCCCTGCTGAGCAAGGAGCCCCGATATGGGACTCCATCCCAGGACGCTGGGATCATGACCTGAGCCGAAGGCAGCCGCTTAACCAATTGAGCCACCCAGGCGTCCCCAAGCTCCCCTATTTTTTAACGTTTCTAACAGGCCTATGAGGGGCCTTATACCCTTCTTTTAGGGATGGGAAACTGAAACTTTGGGGGTAGAGAAACATACCCCATTCATGAGGCTATGAGTTGAGATTTGGTCCCAGGTCTGTCTGCTGTCCCAGTCTATGGCCTTGAGCACGGGGCCAAATTGCCTCCGAAGTCCCTTGACTCACCATGTCTTCAGCTGTAAAAATACCTGCCTGAGAAGCTGCCCAGGAAGGAATGGCCATGGTTTATGTAGAATGGCCTTGCTGGATGGCTGGCACATAGAGTGTGTTTGAAGATTATATTCCAATACTATTTCTCCTTTGGCTTCCAGTATGGAGGAAAGGGGTGTGTGTGTGCAACGTCCCCTGGTCCATGGGAGGGTCGTTTGGCAGCAAGTGAGTGACGCCTTGCCCCCGACCCCTTGCCCCCATCACCCCTTGGACGTCTGGAGCCTGAAGCCAAAGAAACCCGGGATCATCATCCTGCGTCCCCAGTGCTCCCCCACGCCAGCCTGCTGTAGAGGGGCGAGGCTGGAGAGGACAAGAATCCTCCACACCCAGGAGAAGGCTTGTCCTCCTTCTCTCTGCTGCCCCCCGCTCCCCAGGAAAGGGAGGCATTCCCAGACTCCCAGACAGAAGGGAGGGGAGGAGCTGGGAGTGGAAAGGGAGGAGGGGCCTCGGCACACTGAAGCCTTTGTGGGATTCCCAAGAGTAGAGGTGGAAACACTTCATATATCAAGTGTGTTTGTCCCTCTCTGGGGAATGGGGGGGGGGGGAGAGGGAGGGCGGATGCCACGGAGGCTGAGCAGCCAGCCGGCAAGGGCTTAGGGTCTGAAATAGGAAACACTGCTGTGTAACCCGAGTGTGGTCGGAGGGGTGTGTGTGTGTGTGTGTGTGTGTGTGTGTGTGTGTGTGTGTGTGCCCAGAACCTTTCTTGGGGAACTGACCTGTTCTTGGCTTCTGGGATCCCCACTCTGAGGCTTCTACTCCCCTTCCTCCCCTTCTGCAGGCTCCTGGTCACTGTGAGCAGCATGCACTTGCCACTCAGTTCACACTCTGCACTCTTCCTGCCAGACTCCTTAGCTCCCTTCTCTGTGTCCCATTCCTGCTCCTGCTCATTCCCCCCAGCCTGCTCCTCAGCCCTCCTCTGGGAACCAGTTCTTCCCTCCAGGTTCCTTACCCCTCTACCCCCCACCGGAAGTCTCAATTCCAAACCCTCCTCGCCATCTTTAAGAACTCTGCTCTGGTTGAGCCTCTGAGACCCCTGGCCACCGTCTCTCCTGGCTCTCCTCCTGAGGTTCACTCTCTTCAACCACAGCCTTGCCTCCTGCTGCCCAAAACTGTTCCAGGATCCTGGGTCAGTCTTCTCTAAGTCTTGAGGTTCCCTGCCTCTGTTCCCGGACTCATGGCCTGGACCCAGCCAGTATGCCTGTAACAGGGATCCCGCATTGAGTCACTGTAACCCAGCTCACTTGGTAACCTTGTAATGAATAGGACTGTGATGATTCTGGAAAAGTTAGTGCTATTCATGTGCTTATTCAAGAAGTATTTATTGAGGGCCTACTAAAGGTCAGAGGCTCTGCTGGATGCCAGATGGCTTAGGGAACACACAGTATGTACCAGCCTTAGGCTTTAGGCAAGAGGGTTCCCTGCCCTGGGGGCCTCCGGTCACTCCCCACCCCACAGAGCAGAGTCCATGGGATATGCCTACTCAGAACCTACATGGTCCCCTCGAGTGAGGGCTCCTGGCCTAGTGCTATGTGGAACCATACTGAAGTCTGTGGCAAAAAAAAAAAAAAAAAAAGGGACAACAACAAAAACAGTAATACTGATCCAGTCTTCATTTAAAACTTTGGTATTTTATTATGGATATTTTGCTTTAATTTTGATTTCAAAATATTGCATTAAAATATGACTACTGAGCTTTTCGGTGTCCCTTAAATTTTGCATCTGAGCTGAGGGCCTCACTGATCCCCAAAATTCCCTAGCAAAGTGACCCTAGACTGTTTCCAAGGTCTCTAGAGCTCTTCTCCCACCCATCCTGCTGAGGGCAGCCTGGTGCAAATGTGCACACCCTCTGGTCAAGGGATGGCCGTCTGTGGCGCTGGGCAGGCGTCCTCACCAGAGCAGAGCAGAACCCAATTGGTGGTGGGAAGAGAAGGTGGGCAGGTGAGAGGATGGGGTTCCAGTGCAAAACTCCAAAGTCATTAGGAAAGCAGATTTGTGAAGGTAAGAGAATAAGCTCTATCTCATTTACCATTGATTTATAACTTTTAAGTATTTAGAAATTTTCTTGGTGGCCTTTTATTTGTACTCTTGCCAGAAGCTCCATAACCGTTAAGGGCAGGCCTGTATGGGAGATGGTGACAGAAGTTACTGGGCTGGAGTAGACCAGCCTGATCTATTCACTGCCCCTGAACTTCCACCCTGTGTACCTTGCTCCTGCCTCCCCTGCTACCAACACCTACCCCACCCAGCAAATCCCTCACCTCTCCCCATAAAGTCTTCAAGGATCCCTGATGCCCTTGGTGGCCCCTCCCTCCTCCAAACTGTGACTTTTACTGCCAGTACCACTCCCTGGGCCCTTGGCCACACCACCTGGCATCAGCCCGCCAAAGGCTATTTTGTGCCATCATCTAACTTCTAGCGTGTGTGTGTGTGTGTGTGTGTGCATATGTGTGCGCATGTGCTGTGTCCTGGCAGCTCGATTATCAGTGTTTGTTTTAAAGATTTTATTTATTTATTGAAGAGAGAGAAAGAGCATGAGCAGGGACCAGTAGAAGGGGTGGGAGAGGGGGAAGGAGAAAGACAGGCAGACTCCATACTGAGCGAGCAACCAGCCCTGGGGCTGGATCCCAGAACCCTGAGATCATGACCTGAGCTGAAACCAAGAGTCCAACGCTTAACCGACTGAGCCGCCCAGGTGCCCCTGGATTATCAGTGTTTTAATAACACCGTCGGTATATTATGTTATTCTTCGAGTTCCCTACAGTGTTAGGCTTGGGAAAGAATGGGTCTGAAGTTAGCCAGAGACCTAGGGGTGATACTAGCCCTGCCCCTTATTAGCTCTATGACCTTGAGCAAGTTAACCACTTTGAGTCTCAGATTTCTCATATATCAAACAGGATAATAAGGCCTGCTTGGCAGGGTGTTACGAACATAAGAGGCAATATATATAAAGGGCCTGATAAAGGAGGCAGTCAATAAAATGTTAATCATAATAATTATAATAGTGCACATAATATATTAATACATAGTTTACATGTATTATATGCCTATTATATTGTTCCTTTAACAATTATAATTATGTATTATTAAAAGCATTACATAAATTCAGCAATTGAATGGGATGATCAGGAGGCCTGAGAAACCTGAGGGCGTGGAAATGGAACCCTTCTGACTTAAGGCCTTTCTGGCTGGGAGAGACTGAAGAAGAAGCTGAGCCGCTTTGGTGAGGGGATCTTTGGGACCCCTGGTTCCTCCCTGGGCATTTGGCTCTGGAGTGCACAATACAGGGCTCAGAATTAATCCTTCCACGTGGCTAAGGGCTCTTGACCCTGGGGCCCTTCGTTTAGCCACATGGGCCACACCCTTGGCACAGTCCTGTCCCTGCCCTATTAGCGGAGGCAGCTGTGCCCCAGGCCCCACATCCCCATCTGCTGCAGAGTTGGCCGGTCTTCCCAAGTGGTTCCCCTGCTCCAACACATCCCAGAGTGTCTGCCTAAGAGAAACCATGGGAACCGTGGGCTGGGGGAATAGGAGGCACAGGATCCCAGCTCCCAGGACCACCCACCCTGACCTCCCCTATGATTATTAAAAACATATTTCCGAGGGATTAGCAACTATGCCAGGGATGTTGATCACTAAGTCTCAGTCAAACCAATGGTTTTAATCACTAGCTGCAGCCACGTTAACATTATTAACTAATGAGCAGTCTGTTGAGGTGGGGGTGGGTACAGAGTGGGGGCATGGGGTGGAGAGGGAGGCACCTGCTGTAGGACTGAGCCAAGGGGCCACTCTAGGAGAGAGTGGTTCAAAACTGCACCCTGCCCCCACCGTAGCTAGGAGACAAGCTCCTTAGAAGGCAAGCATTGAAGACACTGGTTTGAGGATGGGGAGCCTGTGTTCAGGCATTCTAAACTTCCACATCTTGGGGGAACCCCCGATTAGGTTCCCTGTGGGAAACTCCATGGAGCAAGGGAGCTCACCTGTGCATGGGCAAGTTTCTAGGCCGGGGCTCCCTGTAAAGATCTTGCTGTTGGCTCGCAAGTGTGGGCAAAAGTGCAGGAGATTCAGACTCAGCCCCTCCCGTCATCTGGTGGCAGAGCTGATTGCTAAGTTCACTCCCAGTCTTACCTCCATCTCTCCCAGCAGGGTCTGTTTTTTAGCAAGCAACTGTAAATTATTAGCCAATGGGAGAGGCTGACAGTGGCCACTGGTGCCCTCAGGTCCCTCTGCCTGGGAGCACTGAGACAGCAGATGGGAAGTTAAGAAGGCAGGAAGGGCACAGCCCAAGAAAATGATCGGAGGGAAAAACAGGCAGCTGAGGTGGTAGAGGGAGAGTAGAAACTGGGGAGAGTCTGGAGACCCCTTTGGCTCCTAGGGACGCCCTGGGAAAGAAGGGTAGTCCACCCAGAGAGGACTCTGTCCTTACAGATCATGGTTGGAACCTTTTGTGTTTAACAAATGGCGACTGAAGACTCGGGCCCCTTACTTATCCTCACTCCTGTCTCCTGCTCTCTCTCTCTCCCCTCTTTCTGGTGTTTTTTTCCTTCTTCATCTGTTCCTGCTCCAGGGAATGGCTAAGGCCTGGAGTTGGCTTCCGCTTCACCCAGCGCTGATTTTTTTTCCCCAGGGAGACTCCTAGTAGCTCTGCCTCCAGCCAGGCCACCAGCTCTGCTCCCTTGCTAACAGCCCCTAAGGAAGAAGAGGCGCCTCCATCCACCTCATCCGGTAAGAACGTCCCCTTCTTGCTAGTGCACACCTAGTCTGGGTACTGAGGAGCAAATCACAGGAAAGAGGGGACCTACCAAAACCTGCTGGAACTCAGAAGTGAGAAAGGTACAGATTCCAGAGCCAAAGGGAGCCCAGGGTAAGTTCCAATAGGGGAGCGCAGATGCAGCCAATCAGAGTAAAGGGAAAGGGGGCGGGGCCCTCGGGAAGGAGGGAGGCGGAGCTGGGGTCCAGGCCCAGGCCCAGAGAGCCGAGGATGGGGGGCGAGGATAGGGAGGTGGTCAGTAGAGAGTTGTTTGCTTGGAGTGAGCCACGGTTTCTAAGATGTGGACAGGTATGGGCGGAGGGGGAATGGGTCCTCGACTTGGCCCCTGGAAGCCCCAGTGAAAACGGCTGGCCTAAATGTGAGGGCTCCTTTGTGGGGCCCTGGGCAGGAGAAAAGCAGCCTCTCTCTGGGTACCCCGGTGCACCAGGTAGAGGCAGGCATAGGGGAGAGAGTGTCCCTGGGGCAGCTGCCATGAAAACCGTCCTGTCACCCTCCCCCAGGCAACCTGATGTCTCTGAAACCCAAAGGCCCCAGCAGCCCCTCCGGCCCTACCCAGCTCAGGCACAGGGACAGAGAAGCCTCTCTGAAATAAACACCATATAAGAACAACAACCCCCAGAAACTCCACAGGGCTTTGATGTTGGGGCCAAGGGTTTTGACTAAACAAACTGGAAGCGATTTAGGCCAGAGCGCTGGTGGCCTGCTGAGGCGGCTGTACTGGGGAGTTGATCAGGCCACCAGGAGCTAGCAGGGGACTCTACCCTCCCCGTCCCCCAAGTCAGCCCCCTGGGAATCTCAGAGACCAGTCCAGAGAGGCACAGGTGTGAGCATCGTCCCCCTTCTGTCCTTCCTCCTACCAGAAGGCCTGGGCCGCCTAAGGACGCTATGTCCACCCAGCGAATGCTGGCCTATGAAGAGCACTCGAGGATGGGGCGGCGAGATGTCCTCCCCGTCCCACCCACTCAAGCCCCCAGAGCATACACCCACTGCTCTCCATTTCTGCCATGTCTTCTCTGCAGCTAGGCCTTATTTCCAGTGTCTTTACAAGGAACAACTCATCCTGGGACTAGATCTTGGCCCAGTCTGAAAGGTCCTCAGCCCTGTCCCCACCACCTTGCTCTGGCAATGACAGGGATAAATTCAATTCATGGAGCATCATTGATTTCCTCCCTAGGGGCGGCCTTGGTGAGGGCAGGAACTATGTCTTGCTCATCTCTGTCCCCACCCCTACCACCAAAGTCAACCATGTGTCTAATGAAGGCAGTAAGGAAGCATATGTTTGTTGAATGGAGAAATGAATTACCATTTGGGGGAATTGTGGTGGGTTAAAGTCCTTGTTCTGTTGGAAGCCTCATTTCCTCTCCAAAACGGCAATTTCAAGCTCAGAAGTGGTGTTTTTTGGTTTTGTTTTGTTTTAAGATTTACTTATTTATTTGAGAGAGAGAGAAAGAGAGTGAGCAAGCAGAGGGAGAGGGAGAGAAGCAGATTCCCTGCTTAGCACAGAGCCCTAAGGAGGACTTGATCCCACACCCCTAAGATCAGGACCTAAACATCAAGACTCAGCCGATGAGCCACCCAGGTGCCCCTCATAAGTGGTTTTATACCCATCCATCCATCTATACTGTTGATAGAAAACGCATGTGAAGGGCCCAGCTCAGGGCGGAGTGTGCAGCAGGGATACCACGACTGGCCACAGTGTTAGGATTCAGACTGCATCCCAACTGGTCTATATCTCATTTGTAAAACGTACATTCGTGAATATGCACAGGGGGGCTTACAAGAAAGAGGCTCAGTTTTCCTTGTGGGGTCACCATTCAGGCAGGAAGGCAAGGCAAGAACAGCTCCCTCCCCCGCCCAGCCTTCAAGTGTGGACAAAGCAGAACCCTTTTGGAACCATGTGGTGCCTTCCTCCATTAGAGAGGTGGGGGGGGGCTTCATCTGAACCCCACCAAAAGAGACCCTATGCTCTGTAAGAAGGTCCCTCCTCACTGTCTCCTCTGACTGCACTCTGGTTGTTTCCATCCCTCATATCCTCTAGCTGAAGGCCATCTGCCTTCCTGCCTTTTTTTTTTTTTAATCTTAATTACTGTTTTACATTTAATCACTAAGTCTTGGGTAATAAGATCCAAAAAGAACCAGTGAGGTCTCTCTGGGCTGGACTGACTCTCACAAAGGAAAACAAAACAAAACAAAAAACAAGGGAGCCACTCACAGAGACCGAGACACATGCTTACACACTTCCTTACACAGACATACATGCAGGGTCCTAGACGCTAACAAAGAAGTACAAGGAACACCGGCGTGCCACACACACACACACTTAGATATACACACATGCTGTCTCAAACACAGACCTCTACACATACACATTAAGTACCAACAAAGAAACCAACGAACTCGTGTGCACACATGGACCCACGGGAGGGCCCGATGACTGGACTTTAAGCTTCACCTCCCAACCCAAGCCCCAAAATCTGTCTCCAATTATCTGGCCCATGTTGGGAGCAACAGGAAATCCAGAGCTGCCTCTGTCTTCTGGGGGAGATACCGGGATTTCAGCCATTTCTCCATCGTTGGAAAACAAAAGCCTCTGGCCTTGTGTCCTTCTCCCTGCTTCCAAGTCAGCTGTGGCTAGGAGAGTGTGGGTGGGAGCTGGATGGGGTGTAAAACGGAGCCTAGGAACATCTTGATTGAGAACGGCTTGACGAGCCCGGGACAAGGGCCAGGGGCCTCAGCCCTGAGCAGGAGACTTTCCAGCTTCGCCCAAAATACTGAATAGGGCAGTGACTTGGGTCAGGAATAAGGGCTTGCCGTGGAGACCTTGGAATCGGTAATGACCCTAGACACCGGCCTCATAAGGTGAGAAACACAGCATAGTGGAACAACTATCAGACTTGCAATCAGACCTGGGCTCGGGTCCCAAATCCGCAGTGAACCAGCTGCCAGGGATCTCACTTCTCAGAGCCTCACTTAGAAAATGGAGGGAGCACCAGCGACACACCCGTAGAGAATGTGCGTTGGGTCAAGTGCATGTGTAGCTGGGGAAAGTGACCATGGAGGTGTCCTCACTGGCTATGGGAGGGTCTCCCAACCAGCCAATCTACCCCCAAAATTGGGAGCTCTCCTTGTCTCCTTCAGATGTACTTGCTATTTCCACAGAAAATACTGGGGACGCCTGGGTGGCTGAGCCGGTTAAGCATCTGACCCTTGGTTTTGGCTCAGGTCATGATCTCAGGGTTGTGAGAGATTCTCTCTCCCCATCTCCCTCTGGATGCCCCCCTCAAAAAAAAAGAGAGAAAATACTGTTTTGAGAAATGGTCCACTCCTTCATTCCCCTTCCCTTAGTAGATGGAGCAGCCCTCGCCATCTTGCAGCTTTCCTGCTTGATTGCACAGCCCATGCCCCAATATGCCCACCCCCTGTGTGGCTTATGTCAGTGGAAGTGGCATGAGGTGGTGGAAAGACCACTGAATTTGGGGGTCTTTACGGTTTTTAAAGGCAGCTACCCCTAATTCAGCCCAGCTTTAACTTTCATGGGCAATGGATACTCTCCACCCGACTTTGCAGGAGTGTTAGAAATTGTGGGGCACCTGGGTGGCTCAGTCAGTTAGGTGTCTGCTTTTGGCTCAGGTCAGGATCCCAGGGTTCTGGGATTGAACCCTTGCTCAGCAGGGAGCCTGCTTCTGCCACTCTCTCTGCCGCTGCCCCCAGCTTATGCTCTCTCTCTTTCTCTCTCTCTCGTTGTTTCTTTTGCTTAAAAAAAAAAAAAAAAATCTTTAGGGGTGCCTGGGTGGCTCAGTTGGTTAAGCGTCTAACTTCACTCAGGCCATGATGTCTGGGTCCTGGGATCGAGCCCCACATGGAGCCCTGTGCTGGGGCTCTGTCCTCAGTGGGGAGTGCGTCTCTCCCTCTGAGCCCCACCTCATGCACGTGTGCTCTCTCTCTCTCTCTCTCAAATAAAGTCTTAAAAAATAAAATAAAATCGGAAAAGAAAAGAAACTGTGACCACCCACATGGGATGGTTCCCACAAGGGCTTTAAGGAAGGAGATTCAGAAAGACTCTTTTTTTTTTTAAGATTTTATTTATTTATTTGACAGAGATCACTAGGAGGCAGAGAGGCAGGCAGAAACAGAGAGAGGGAGAAGCAGGCTCCCTGCTGAGCAGAGAGCCCCATGTGGGGCTCGATTCCAGGACACTGAGATCATGACCTGAGCTGAAGGCAGAGGCTTAACCCACTGAGCCACCCAGGTACCCCTCAGAAAGACTCTTGGCACAACCCCAGCCCCTCTCTGTGGCTTCAGCTCTTTGTAGGATTTACAGTTGGGAACAGACTGCTCCATGAAATAGTGTTTAACTGTTTGGGTCTAAGTTCCTTCACCAGATGGGAGTTCCCAGAGACCAAACTCTGTCGTCCCCCATCAGACAGGGGGTTCCAGGTCGTGCTCTCAACACTCCAGTCAGGTCCTGGCCTGAGCAAGCACATTCGAGGAGAGCAGGATCCCGTGCTGTGCAGGAAGGGCACGGGGTCTGGATTGGGCAGCCCCTCCCCGGGCTGTGGAAAGGGACCAGTTTAATCCAGACTCTCATGGGCACTTGAAACAGAGATGCTAAGCCAGTAGAGTAAGCTGGAAAAGGAAGGTTCCCCCCTCTCTTCCCTATATGTGAAAGATCTGGGATGGGCCAATAGGGTGGATGGGGAAACAACAGAAAGATGGGGAGAAGGAGAGGGGAATGAGAGGAAAGACATATGTGAATGCCATGGGATCCAGGAATAGCCTGGCTCTGTGGGGAATTTGGGGAGAAAAGGGTCCCTGAGGGGGCCAACTGCCCAGCTGGGGCTTGGGTTTCCACTACCAGTCAGCAGAGCTCAAATCCCTGACCAGGCTCAGGAGGTCCGATGACTCCCTCTTCTCGCTGGGAAAGTACGGAGAGGACCCCTTTCCTTCCCCCTTTCAGGCTCCCGACATATGACTTTTTTTTTTTTAAAGATTTTATCCTTTCATTTTATATATAGAGAAATCACAAGTAGGCAGAGAGGCAGGCAGAGAGAGGGGGAAGCAGGCTCCCTGCTAAGCAGAGAGCCCAATGCGGGGCTTGATCCCAAGACCCTGAGACCATGACCTGAGCCAAAGGCAGAGGCCTCAACCCACTGAGCCATCTAGGCGCCCTCGGCATATGACTTTTTTAACAGAGGATTTTTCACATGGGATTCTCGATGTGGGGTCAAGGGACATGAAACAGGCCAGCTCTGGAATTAACAGGTCTCCGCTCTGCCTGTGCAACCTGGCCCTGGGAGCACTGCTCTGAGGGTCCATCCACAGTCCGGGGGCGGCCCTCCTTTGAAGGCCAGGCGGAGAGCCTCCGCTTTCCAGACTGCGGGCGGGCGGGAGTGAGTCACGGTCTAACAATGTGATCCGACAAGGGCTGCCGCTCCCTGGCCGGTCTTGCCCACAGCCTCTTGCCGCCCGCCTGGGTTCTCCCTGGGCGTTCCTCAAGCTCACAGAATGTGCAGATCATGCTGGTGGCTTTTCTGTGCACTCTCTGCCAACCCCAGAGCCAGTTTACTTTTAGTAAGGCAGACTTCATTGGGAGCACCCAGCCAAAGGGATGGGTCCGAGGTGGAAAATGCCAGAATGATGGGGCACCTTTTCCAGAATTGAGTCCAGGCCCAGAGGAGTGAAGAATTAGGGCAGAGGGAGAGCACAGGAAAAGAAACTAAGGTCTGTGTGGCAAGGAAAATCAGGTGGGCATGGTATTCAGCATGGGAGATCAAGAGTGCTTCTACACTCAGAACCACTGGGGCGCCTGGGTGGCTCAGTCCTAAAGCGTCTGCCTTAGGCTCCCAGGGTCCTGGGATTGAGCCCCGCATGGAGTCCCGCATTAGACTCCCTGCTCATTGAGGAGCATGCTTCTCCCTCTCTCACTTCCCCTGCTTGTGTTCTTTCTCTGTCAAATAAATAAACACTTAAAAAAAAAAAAAAGCCGTTGAGCAGTACACTTTAAAAGGGTGAACTTTCGGGAACCTGAGTGGCTCAGTTGGTTGGGCGTTAGCGAACCCGGAGTCCTGGGATCAAGTCCAGAGTTGGGCTCCCTGCTCAGCGGGGAGTCTGCTTCTCCCTCTGCCCTTTAGCCCACTTGTGCTCTCACTGTCTCTCCCAAATAAATAAATCTTTTTTTTAAAAGGGTGAACTTTCTGATATGTATATTATAAATATCAGTGAAGTTGGTTTGTAGGCTTTGTAAAGATTGTGAAGATGAGTGTCTGAGTGGACTGGAGGTGAGCGGTGGGGGAAGGATAAGCTGTTTAGAAGGGGGACACCTGGGTGGTTTGGTCGGTTGGGTATCTGCCCTTGGCTCAGGTCATTATTCCAGCGTCCTGGGGTTGAGTCCTGCGTCAGGCTCCTTGTTCAGCAGGGGACCTGCTTCTCCCTCTTCCTGTACCTGCTACTCCCCTTGCTTGTGCCCTCTCTCTCTCTCTCTCTGGCAAACAAATAAATAAAATACTAAAAAAAAAATGTTTAGAAGGACCTGGCTGCCTCCAGGTTCGAGTGGATCTGGGTTGGACTGAAGCAATGGCACCTATGGGGAGGGTGATGTTGGGACAGGTCTCGGTCCATGGAGATCCAAGGCCCATCCAGAATTTGCCAGCCCTGTTATGAGCCTTCATCGTCCACACTGGACATCCTGAAACACCACCACCCAAGTGACCCCTTCCACTGAGTCAGATAACAGCATGCATTTCCCAGCAACCTTGAGACCCACCCACAGCAAACAAGGTACACATTTAGTCGCATTTAGAGCTCATTACGTCCTCATTCTTTTTGTCTGCCCCTTTTAACTCTCGCTTTTAATTTACGTTCTCCTATATCTTAGGTATCTTGTAAGCCTCTGTAAACTCACTGCACTATGAGGCAAGCTATAAATAACATTTTTTTTAAAGGTTTTATTTATTTATTTGACAGACAGATCACAAGTAAGCAGAGAGGTAGGCGGCGGGGGTGGGGAGGGGAGCAGGCTCCCTGCTGAGCAGAGAGCCTGATGTGGGGCTCAATCCCAGGACCCTGGGATCATGGCCCGAGCTAAAGGCAGAGGCTTTAACTCTCTGAGCCACTCAGGTGCCCAGCTATAAATAACATTTTAAAAATGTAATCTGCAGGGACGCCTGGGTGGCTCAGTTGGTTAAGCGGCTGCCTTCGGCTCAGGTCATGATCCCAGCGTCCTGGGATCGAGTCCCACATCGGGCTCCTTGCCCGGCAGGGAGCCTGCTTCTCCCTCTGCCTCTGCCTGCCTCTCTGTCTGCCTGTGCTCGATCTCTCTCTCTCTCTCTCTCTAACTAATAAATAAAATCTTTAAAAAAAAATTAAAAAAAAAATGTAATCTGCAAAACACTCTCATGTACATGTTCTCTTTTGTTGCTCAGAATGGCCCATGGGGAAGGTAAAGGTAAAGCTATTCCTATTTTGAGGCCGAACCAGATTAAGGAAGCTGGTCAAGATATCTGGCTATTGAATGGTGGAGTAAGGACCAAAATTTGTATCCAAACTCTGAGATACCACTCCTTCCTCTGCAGAAGGTATACCAGGAGCAAGCCCTGGAGGAAGACCAGGTTGTCTTCCTGCCTCCTGGCCAGTGTACACATCACCACCCAACAATGCAGACAGGACTTTCAACGGGAAGTGTCTGTGCCCATCTGCTCAGTGGGGCAGACCAGGGCCACAGGGGAAGGAGAGAGATGGCTTTTCCACTTCTCTTTCCAAAAACTCAAAGTGAACAAATGCTGCTCCTTCCATTCAGTCATACATGTGAACTGTGGTACCTTCGCTCAGAAAAAGAACAAATAGGACACTTTCTCCTAAGCCTGAGGCACAGGTCCCTGCTGTTCTCTGGAGGGCTGCTGGCATCTCCTGATTTGCCTGGGACAGCTCTGCCTTAAAACCCCTCTCGGTGGGGCGCCTGCGTGGCTCAGTCGTTAAGCATCCGCCTTTGGCTCAGGTCATGATCCCAGGGTCCTGGGATCGAGTCCTGCATTGGGCTCCCTGCTCAGTGGGGAGTCTTCTTCCCCCTCTCCCTTTGCCTGCTGCCCCTCCTGCTTGTGCTCTCTCTCTTTCTCTCCATCAAATAAATAAATAAAGTCTTTAAAAAACAAAACAGGGGCACCTGGGTGGCTCAGTGAGTTAAAGCCTCTGCCTTCAGCTCAGGTCATGATCCCAGGGTTCTGGGATCAAGCCCCGCATCAGGCTCTCTGCTCGGCAGGGAGCCTGCTTCCCCCTCTCTGTCTGCCTCTCTGCCTACTTGTGATCTCTGTCTATCAAATAAATAAATAAAACCCTAAAAAAGTAAAAAATTTAAAAAAACAAAACAAAAAAACCGCCTCAGAGGAGTCATCTGCAGGGATGGCTGCCACAGTCATGGCCATGGGTCCCAGAATCTTCCCATTTCTCAAACTCAGAGTGGGGAAATAAAATGGGCCACACAGCAAGGAGAGTCTCTTCACTAACAAACATTGATCACAATGGTGACACAGAGATGGGTCACATACCCTCTGCTTTCCAGTCTTCTGTCGGAGGTGTCGCAGGAATGAGGATGCAAGATAGAGCAGACATGAGTCATGAGAGAAGCTGACACCACAGAGCCAGACTGGGAAACTAAGCGGGAAATCTGGGGGATCTGAATAGGAGTCTCTAGGGCCAATTACATTTGGGAAGGACCCAGAAGGATATGTAAAGTCTATCTTTGGGACGCCTGGGTGGCTCAGTGGGTTAAGCCTCTGCCTCCGGCTCAGGTCAAGATTCCAGGGTCCTGGGATCAAGACCCACATTGGGCACTTTGCTCAGCAGGGAGCCTGTTTCTCCCTTTGCCTCCACTCACCATGCTTGTGCACTCTCTCTCTGATAAATAGATAAAATCTTTAAAAAATGAAGTTTGTCTTCTTTATAAAAAGTTATAACCCTTCCTTTTTAAACAAAGGATGGGGTGGGAAGAGAGAGAGAGAGTGAGAGAGACCAAAAGCAGGCATCCAGTGATGGAAGGAGAGCAAAGAGGAAGGTGTTCTAAGCACAGGAGGCCCAGCAGAGGGCAAAGGCACAGGGATGGAATGTGGGCACACTTGAGAAGCATTGAGTAATTCCATTTGATTGGAACATGAGGCACTGGAAAGGACTGGAAAGGTAGACCAGAGCCATATCACCACGGGGGCCCCTAAATTCCAAGCTTAGGAATTTGCACTTCATTTAGTAGGCCACAGGGAACCTCCACAAGTGACTGGATTACGAGTGAGCTTTAGGAGGAGGAAAGCTCCAGCAGCCATGCTTGGGATGAACTAGAGGTAAAGGTCCCATTAGTTAAGTGACTAGAGAAGGATGTGAGGCGTACAGACACCGTTCCTGGGAACTGGAAGGCAGGAAGATATTCATTCAAAGCTCCTATGTCTTTTTTTTTTTTTTTAAGATTTTATTTATTTCTTTGACAGACAGAGATCACACAAGTAGGCAGAGAGGCAGACAGAGAGGGGAGGGGAGAAGCAGACTCCCTGCAGAGCAGAGAGCCCGATGTGGGGCTCGATCCCAGGACCCTGGGATCATGACCCGAGCCGAAGGCAGCGGCTTAACCCACTGAGCCACCCAGGCGTCCCTCAAAGCTCCCATGTCTTGATCCTGTCTTTAGTCTGAGGACAGATACAGAGATGAACAAAGAATCCAGCCCTAGCTGATTCCGGCATAGCCTTGAGCAGAGCCAAGTGAAGGAGAAGTTACCCTGCAACAGGGTCAAGTGCGCAACGGAGTCAAGTGCTCTGGGACTGCCATGGGGGGGGGGGTGTTGGGAAATGCTTCAGAGGTTTCCCATGTAGAAAAGAACATTGAGGAGGCGCCTGGGTGGCTCAGTGGGTTAAAGCCTCTGCCTTAGGCTCAGGTCATGATCCCAGGGTCCTGGGATTGAGCCCTGCATCCTGCTCTCTCCTCGGCAGAGAGCCTGCTTCCTCCTCTCTCTCTCTCTGCCTGCCTTTCTGCCTACTTGTGATCTCTGTCAAATAAATAAATAAAATCTTAAAAAAAAAAAAGAACATTGATCCTCATGTCTTTCCTTCCCCTGTTTATTCTAAACAGTGTTCCTCATAGATGCATTTCTGTTTAGCTGGCATAGAATATGAGGCAGTTTTGACCAGCCTCATATTGGTCAAATATGACCAGTCACAGGGAAAACACCACCACTGAACATGGACAAGTGTCCAGATATCTGCTCTCTGTTCACTTTCCTGACACCTAGAGGGGAAGGGACAGGAAAACTGAGGCAGCGACTGACCTACTGGACCGGGTGGTTTGAGAAGCCCAAAGACCCAGTGCTAATTCTGACCTTAAGACACATGTCTCCACCTCTCAGCTTTGCTTAATTGGGTTACAGGAATTAGTCTTGAGAACAGAGAAAAGGCAAGAAACCACATTCTCCTCACTCTTAAGCCTCTAAAGAAGAGGTCAAGTGAGGTCGCCCCTGCTTGACCTGGTGAGGACGGCCAAGCAAGGAAAATGGCTTCTTGGGAGATATCACAAGGCAGGGCAGCACGAGGCAGGCGAGAAAAGACAATGACAGTCAGACCAGGGCACAGCTGGGGCAGGACACCCTGGCCCTGAGGAGATACCTGCTAATCACTTACAGATTGTGTGAACTAATCCCAGAGGTCAGTGGGCACTCGTTTTAGGAGAAACAAAACTGCAGTGAGAAACCATCCTTCACTGATGGGATAGGCAAAGATCAGAAGTCTTGTAAGATTCTCTATCAGTGAGGGTATAGGAAACATACCCCCCAAAGCCCTTCTGATGTAGCTATAAATGGGCAGCTTCTGTGCAAGGGCAATCCAGCTGTATCGATCAGAATTACAAATGTGCGTAATTTGCAGGCAAGCAATCTCACTTCCAGGAATTTATCCTGCAGATAGGCACACGTGTGGAGAGACCTAGGAACAGCGTATTTATTTGCAGCTTTGCTTGTAATGGTACAAGATAGAAAATAATCGGGGGCTGGCAAAATTGGTTATGGCTTATCATTCAATTAAATATAGGTATTATGAATTGCGACGTGGACTGATCTGCACAATCAGTTATCCCAAAAAACTGTGGGAAGAAGAGTGTGTATAGGATGGCCACCATTTGAGCAATAAAAACCAACACGTACATGTTTGTATGCCGTCCTGAGCCCGTGGTCAGAAAAATACATGTTGGCTTAAAAAAGCACAGACTCTCTCTAGAAAGAAACATTGGAACACTTCTTGGGCTTGCCCCCCAAGAGGATGAACTGAGTAACTGGGGCGCAGGTACATTGTATATTCATTTGTACCTTTCAAATGTTGTGCTTTGTACAAGGAGTACTTACCAAAAACATTTTTTAGTGGAAACAAATTAAAAAGAAGAGAATAGGCAGGGAGGCTTACGGCTGTGTCCTCCAACAGAGGCTCCCAGGGCAGGCCGGTCCCTGTGTGCTGGTCTATAGCGCCCCCTGCTGCTGCTTGTGAGCATGGGTGGCGTAAAGTCGGGGTGGGGGTGACAGGGCAGGGGATCCTTTGAGGGAACCCTGGGGTCTCTTAAAAGAGAGAGAGAGAGAGAGAAAAGGGTGGTGTACAGTATTAGAGCTGGAGGAGATTCAGAAAGCACATGATGTGCCCTGTGGTTTCAGAGGTACAGCAGGAGGGATGCTGGGAATGAGTGGTCCTGAGTTCGAGTTCCGCACTCGCCCCCGCTGGGACACTTTACCCTCCTAATAAGTCTCAGTTCTTTTTTTTTTTTTTT